>CM055265.1:176056750-176081638 GCA_029237695.1 Conchocele bisecta
GATTCAGTAAAGTTGCATTATGTAACGATTATGAACACTCTTCCAATGGGTACAACTATGTAAATGGTTATCTACCACATTTAAATGGAAAATAATAATGAAAAGTGTTCCTGCATCAAACTTATGTCAACACATAAATTTCACGGATGACACATTCAGCAGGTAAAACATGACGCCACATGTCCTCTTAGTGTTACGATAGCATAATCTTGCAGTGCATAAATTGCAGGCTTGTGCGTTCGGAACATATGTATTTCATATGGACTATGTGTTATCTATGGACTGTAGATTGACATGGCACGCTAAATACACAAAATGTCGTCTATTTGTACATAATGCCTGAACAATTAACGAGCTCGTTTTAACAGATACCTGATAAAAGATTCGATGATACAGGTGCAAACTCAAAAATATGCACCAAAACAACTCGTGTCAACACATCAATATAACACATGACACATTCAGCAGGTAATACATGATGACACTCTCTTTGTAGCACATAATAGAAAGGCAATAAAGTACAATTTACAATAAAATCAGATCAATCGACAATATGGCTTAATTTTGCATCATCACCCATCAGTGGTGTGTAGTGGTAGCTAATACAATAATAGAATGCATGATCTAAATCAAATCAGTTATGGCATGAGTGTCATCACATGATCAGTATCGCAAAACATCACATGCCATAACTATCAACATGTACTACACTAACGGTGCTATATCCATAAGTCTACCTCTACAGTACTACTACGTGTACTACATATGTGTGCTGATACAATACTCCGATGAGCTGCATGGAAAAGAAGAAACTATAGAGAGTCAACTGGTCTAAATGGTCGTTATGTATGTTATGTGTAGCTAACAATCATGTGTGTCTCTATGAATGTGGGATGACCACACATTGTAATCATGTGTACCTGCTGCTGGAATATGTTATTGATGTGGGACATCATGTGCTATGAGGCATTTGAGGCTTCCAGCTCTCTGCTCTCCAAACATGAAATGGCCTCCATGAGATCGGGAGGTCTGGGCGTTTGACGCTTCCAGTGCCCTTGCATCTCCATACATATAGGTGTGGGTGTAATGATTAGATCAAGGGTCACATCCATGGCATGACTCTTGATGTGTACATTGGATGAGCCCATGTCCCGACTGTCACCAAATTTGAAATGACCGCTGTCATATCTCATGTTATCATGCACCTTGTCTGTGCATGGTTCGTGCACACATTCCTTGTCAGTGTTCGCTGTGTCATGTGCGCATGCGTTTTCAGTGGACAACTCAGATTGTTTGCATTCGTATGTATTGCCACTTAGGAATGAGTCATGTACGTTTGTACAGGTAGTATCCCCAAGGCATGAACATTTCTTTCATTTTCATCCCACTGATATGTCGGATGAGACTTTAAACTGTGGTCCAGTCCCTGTATGTTGTGATGTTAAACCCAATTCCTTTCATTTGACCTTCGGCACTAAATTATGTTGGGTGGTCACCACCCCCACCCCAATACTGGGAAGATATTGACAAGTACATAAAGTCCATTTTATCTTCGTTGTATTCGCAGGAGCAATTGCGACTTTTCCGCTGCCAACATTCTTCGAAACCACTACAAACCATTACAAACGGCCATACTTCCTGCCCCGGAATTCAGAGTCGAGTAAGACTGATTGGATCTTCATCTGGAGCCCGTGATATGGTGCGCAATGCACATAGACAATGTTGGTAACCCGTCCTGGCAGGCCTAGATCGCGGGCACCAAGATGTGGACTCTGGAGCCCCCACCGGAGTGTTACTTCACCTGCCCTGATAGGACCCGGGAGAAATAAGTAAGTCACGGTCAAATTGCTTCAGTTTCTTTTCTCTGTATTGTACCACGTCTCCACAGGTGCACCAAGGATGTAACTGTAATCCTCACAAGATTTCAGTAGTATAGCAATACTGGTTGTATTATAACCCTTAGAATGCGGGAATGAAAATTGTCGTCTGCTGTTGTTTCATTTTTTTCCGCAGTCAAAACATGGTTTGGCAGTATTCCATTTGAAATGAGTTTAAAGTGCTGCCAACCCAAGTTTTTCATGAGAGAAATGGAAAATAAAATGCAGACGACAAAATATTCTTCTGCTTTGTAAGTGTTAAAGGTACATGCCGACTCCGTTCTGTATATTATGGACATCATCTGAGACATTTTCTGGCAAAATAAACATTCATTCACCATTACCCCACGTATTGATTGGCATTATTATTCATTTTATATCAGACGTAAATTTTAACACTGATATCAGGGGCGATAAACGTGTTTCCTTAAAATGTTAAATGACATTACCATTTATTATCTGTATTTATTTTTGATGTGCAAGACCATACTTTATAATCTGTCGACAATATTATTTTTTCAGTTGACGCATTTAATTAATATAAATAATTAAAAAATAGCATACCTCATTTGCATATGAAAATAGCCTGATACCACCGCGCGTCACTATCACTGTTTCAGTAAAATAGTTATTACTAAATGATTATATCTGTATAGCTGCACTCGTAATTTTTAAAACTGGTGGAATAGTGACACAATTATACCCTTATTTAATTCATATAAAGTACATTTTGTGCCTACTGAGTGGGCATATACCTTTAAACCTCCAGTAGAAGGATACGGTATTTTTTGTTGACAAATCTCATTGCTTCGCTTTTGTTCTCCATAAATGTATATGTTGTTACAACTCATTTGAACCGTCTCATAACAACATACTTTCGAGATGAAATAAACAATTTGTAGGGATATTTGTTCTCAACAATTTTTGTATTACTATAATCGTATCTCGATCGTCTCTAATGGGTTAACTAGTGGGGTCCCTTAACACAATTATCTATACACGCCGGACAAAAGTGTTATTTTAAGATATGGTGGTATACATTTAAAAAATAAGCGGCTCCAAGAAATCTGACAAGTATGACACATAAAAATCAATAAATTCAAAATGGCCGCTAGAAATCTATATCATTCTATATTGTGGGACATTTATGGTGTATTAAACATTTTTATTGTGCTAAAATTGACATGTATTGGTAAAATAAGTAAGTTAAATAACCTTCCTATTTATTTTGGTCATTGTAACATCTGCATAAATTCATGATGGCCGCAAAATATATATTATTTTAACTAGTTTCGGCTATGGAGGCTCTAACTCTACTAATAATTGATCTAGAATGGCATGTATTGTGACTTGACTATTACATTGTGACATTAAAATGCATTTGGATAATAATACCATATAACAAATTCCGATATGGCCACCAAATAGCAATATATATAGTGACAATATTATGATATGTAGCTTGTATTTGACCCATTCTAGGATCATACATTTCTGGTTTGAAAAATCCATTTAGGTGATGTGAAAGGACGTTTGTTTCCCATTGTTGAACATGTATGCTGCAACAGACAAGTTTTAGCTAGCAATCATTTGTGTATGCATTTCCAGCTGCAGAGTACATCTTTGGTATACTTGCAGATAGTGCACCCTCCGACAGACTTGCATCCGTATTGAATGAGCTCAGTACAAGCTCATGCAACATCCGGAAATGTCATCCACATGGGTGTCCTTGTAGGCCATCTTTTCTCCACCCATATTCCTCTGGTGATGGGAATGTCTGAATTGTTGTTGACCGATCATCCAGGTGACACTATGGTACATAAGCCATGTAGCATGTTGGAGGAGGGCATCGTGGAAAGTATTTAAATACTTTGATATCTGTATGAAAACCTAAGACAAAGTTGTTGTTTGTTTGTCAAAAATATTTAGGCGTTGTTAGAAAACTGATTCCTATGCTGCAAACACAGTTCTTTATATTTGGTTATTAAAAGGAAACTGTCATTATACCTGAGTAGGCGGAAGGAGTTCCAATTGTATTTTTGTTTGCTGATGCGTTCCAGTCGAATGTCATTAGATGTGAGTCCACTAGTTTTGTCGTAGAGCAACACCACACATGTCTTTTGAAACATGGGGAATGCACAGTCAACGGTGCACATGAAGTAGTAATAGCCATCGATAGCAATGGCTACGGGAGTTCCGGGTATTCTATTCCACGTAGTTCATGTATATAGTCTTCAATTTTATAAAGAGGGCATGACACGATCGGAATGCTTTCAATTTGCTATGTCCAATAATCTGGCACAGAGTGTTAGTATATCAATTCCGAATGTGTTTGCCAGATCCAATGACTGACCAGACTTGGGTGTCCGGATATGTTTCCAGGACATCATAAAATTGGCCGAGTATAATGACAATTACATCAGTGTTCACGATTGGAATCTTAATGTTCCTGGCACATTTTGACAATGCGAACATGCATCATTTGGTCCTTCATGACACCTTTGTACGAAGACCCAGGCCTCGTTTGTTCCTCAGAGTCAACACTTTAAGACAATTTTAAAGCACCATTATACACACAGTATCAATGTATCTGTCCCAAACAGAGATCAAATTGTGATGTCTCTTGTAGCTGACCTGAAACTGTGCTGGCAGGAAGCATATGTACATATGCTCCATCAAACGTTTTGCAGTGAAAAGGATGTGACATACCTGCCGGATCATCACAATCAATAAAGCCCAGAAGTTCACATTTCTGTCAAAGATGAATCCTGTCAAACTCTGACTGTGAAGGAGGAGTGGATTCATATTTTCATGGGAGAAACATTTTGCTGGGTCTCCATAACATGTGGGTTGGTAGCAATGTACATTTGTATTACTTTTATCAACGCAACTGTGATCTTATCGTGAAATGCAGCATTATGAATGCACTGATGCAATCAGTGATCGCCCACCCACAATTATACGGTGGCGTGATCTACAAACATTATACAATCAAGGGTAGTCGTGTGATTCCTGTCCAATTCCATAAAAGTTGTATGAAATACATCAGCAGAAGAGACAAGCCCTCAATTTTGCATCATACTGTCAAGTTGGTCATTGCCAGATATATTGTCAATGAACACTCCTTTCTTTTTCGTTGCACGGTGACTTGGCACCCAATGATGTGTGGTTCAGAAATCCGGGCGGTATGTTCACTTGGATGGTCAGTCTATTATATTACCACTCATTCACTATTAAGACACTTTCTTCCGTTTGTTCTATACCAATGCTGTTTAGTTGTTGTATAGCATCGCTTTGCTTCTACGAAGCATTTTTGTATAATATGTTGACTCTTTTCTTCTTCAATGACTTTGAAGTGCTTATTTGTTAGGAAGTTACTATCTGAATAGCTATTTGTCATTGTGTACTGTCCTGTAGAACTGATGAATGTGCCCGCCATAGTACCTCAATTTAGCCCTGACATTCCATAATTTATGGTGTTTCCTTTTTTTATAGTTCAATTTACAATATTACCTTTCATTTCATGTTTACTGTTGTTATTTTTTCGCTGTGATTATTTTGATGTTTCGTCCATTATATTAATCGCCTTTGTTTGCTTTGTAGGTTATTGTCCTTGTAGGCATGATGATCGACGGGGTAAGCAGGAGGTTGGCGGCGCCGGGCTAACCAGGTTCAACCGCGCCAGTGGATGGTTTTGTTCACTGGCCGTTCAAAGGCAGCATCATTGCTGTCATGTCAGTATGTACTGTACTTATTTGTGATTTGTATTTTCCTGCTGGATCTATTATTTTCTCGGTAATTCATTGAGGAATAGTTGTGAGGCTTTCATAGATTTGTTTTATTTCTATGTATTTCACTTGTTTTCCTTTTGGGACTGCACACCGCTTGTCCTGCCGCATTGAAGTCTCCTCGATCACTACTGAGTGCGTGTTATGTGTTTATCATGATGCATTACGTTAGTTCTTTCTTTACAAGGGTTCATTGGTCTCCTTTTGGTATCTTGTTCTCTATTATGCGTTGATGTTATCTAAATTGTAGCGGTGTAGAACATACATGACACAATTATCCATCAAATGAAACACACACATATGCATATGATATAACGTATATTTAGAGGTTATTTGGCGTTATTCTAATGTGGTAGTCATAAATATGGATGAATTAGTAATGCTTATATAGCTGTTCTCTTGTACGATGTATTAAACAATGTCATTCTGGAAAGATAAATCTACTACATTAGGCAACAGGAAGAAAATATATGGCAAAATAATAAATTCTGGTGGCCATTTTGTATGTATGCACGTGAGGAAATCATTCAATTACATTTTATTGGTTTTCATCCATCAATTGGAATTTTCAGACGATGCTAAATTTGCACTTACGAACAATTTAGTCGAACGATTTAGTCGTACGAGGTTCACAAAGTTTAGTGAAACGGCCCCCTGGTTCCCTGGTAAAAGATTTCTAACGATTTTGTCGTCTCTTTTCTCATTTCTCCTACAAATATATTTAAATTTAATTTTGTCGTATCTTGTTTATTTTTTATTTTCAATTAAAACATGATTTGACAACACTTTAGACTCAGTTCGAAAGGAAATGATTCTAAAATGGTGTCAAATCATTAGGTCCCCGCCGAGATTTGGCGATGCCCTATATGTTTCGCCCTGTCTGTCTGTCCGTTTAATTTTTGGAAGTTTTTGTAAGTTTCTCAAACCACCTATAGGTGGGTTGACAGACCACATTTTCCAGTTGAATCTGCACCCAGTATAGCCCATGATGAGATCAGTAACATGAACAGTCTGGGCAGTGCCGACACTGCTGTCCTGATGTCTCAATACTCGATATCCAGGCTGCACGAGTCAAATATGCAACATAACTTATATTACGACCACTCATTTGAACACAGTCTAAGGTAGTGGTAAGAATATTTGCATAAATAAATTATTTATTTTCACTGCATAACTGTCATGGTTAATATGAGTAGTCAAAACATGATTTATGTTCATCTATCAGAAACAGTACATATACCCATAGTGTGTAGAAAATATAAAATTTATCTCACGGGTGTGCATATCTTTTCGTGTTTAATAGCAAACGAGGCTCAATTATAATGAAATTCCAACGACATATTCACAGAGAAAATAAGAAAAATAGTCCTAAATTTGTTGGCTGTTATTTTCACCGCTAGCATGCAGTTTTGCAGCACGAGTTAATTACTATTTGCAAATTGTATTTCCTGTTCTTCGACCTCACAGAGTATGGCGTGGTCAGACTATCAGAGCAAGTACACACGTTCGTCATTGTAGCCGCAGGGATTTGTCTGACTTCGGCTGTCTTTGGTATTGCTATATAAACTATACAAGGCGTCCAGCTTAGGTCAGATACAACCTCGTATTGTAGCAGATTCAGCAAATGGTGTAAAATTCACATGTCCAGTTGAGAATTATCGTTAACTTACTGAAATACATAAAACATGTGTGGCTGTGACTGGTGAAAACAGGGCTTATGGGACGTGTGCCTGGCAACGGTCTAAATTGCTTACTACCGTAGTACATGATCACGTAGTTACAACAACAACAACGTCGCCCACTCCAAAGTAAGTATTATTTGATATTTTCCTTAATATGCAACGTATTTTGATGAAATATGGCGCAGCAAACGCGTCTTCATGAGATGCATTTGGTGGTCCAGGGAGTTTGGCACAGACTTATGTCGTTTTTGCAAAGAATCGATTTCCGTGTCGGAGACACGGAAATCGATTCTTCGCAAAATCAACAGAAGTTTTGGCGAACATACAAGAGACCACAGGTTGAAGTAACGGACCGAGGTCTATAAATACATTAAATATGCATAAAAGCATCAATAAATGAAAATAAAATAAAATAATTTTAGCTTATTTTGTTTTCATTTATTGATGCTTTTAGGCATATTTAATGTATTTATAGACCTCGGTCCGTTACTTCAACCTGAAACAGAGACCACCAAATGCAGTTTAACAAGACGCGTTTGATGCGCTATATTTCATCAATATCCGTTAAGTAATAAGGACAATATAAAAGAATACATACTTTCAATCGGATGGATTCTGGAAGTTTCAGTACTTGTTGTTGTTGTTAGTACCACGTGATCATACACCTTGTAGTAGCATGAGGGGTGTTCCATTTATCGAATGGCGAACAGTGCAGATCCTGATCAGCAAAACACATACGCCCCATTTCTCCAGTCACACACGCCACGTAATTTTGTACCCAAGGACATGTGTAATATCGCATGAAAAATATTTACAAAATTTACAATGTTTTACGTAAATGATGTCAAAAGCATCTTTCGACGTCGTTTAAAGAAAATATCACAGCTTCTGTAAATATATTTCATGAACAAAACGTGTTTCGTGTTTTAATGTCGGGTTGCACAGGGTGAAGCAGAAAGTTAAAGCAAGCGATACATCAGCCATTCGAAACAATTGTGCATCTATATTAGTGGTCCCACAACATGAGCAAGCCGAATCTCTGGGTTTGCAGCCCTATTTGGGGCTATATGTGGCTGTGACTTGAGAAATGGAGCTTATGGCATTTGTGACCAGTGTAGTGCCTGATCAAATACCACACTCCTGTAGGCTGATAACGATCTATAATCCTGGTTAGAATCATGACGCGTGTTTCATTGATGGAATGGCAAACAGTGCAGTTCCTGATTAGACAGTGCGCATGCACATGCCAGGCGCGGATCCAGGATTTCGGGTTATGGGGGGGGGGGGGCGTAACTATTTTGCAATACTTGAATATTATTCGAATATTATCCCCCCCCCCCCCCACCGGACATTTTTTTGAAATCTACATCGCATTTCCTGCGTTCTGGCGCATTTTGGAGCAACAATATTGACACTGTCACGGTAGGTTCAGACATGATTTTTGATTGAAAACGTTTACATTTTGAAACAATAAGAAAACGACCGAAAAATGCATGGAATACATGGCACTTGGCATGAAACGTGCCTTGTAACTTGTAAAAAATCTTTACTCCGCGAAGTTTAGGGGGGGGGGGGGGGCGCGGACCCGCATCCGCCCATGCATGCTGATCTGGATCTACACGGGTTGCAAAACTCATACTTCCCATTTCTCCAGTTACAGCCACATATTAGTCACAAACATCGGCTGTTGGAAAAATTTGTTTCTGGCATAGGGCGATTGTCTGAACTTGCTTGTGAAATTAGGAGATCCAATAAGAGAGCTGGAGTTTGTATTTATTTTGCCGAAATTTCATCCAAGACTGCCAACTTTTCTCAGGAGTCGGAATTTTGCATAAATGAAGTGGTCTGTGGAAGAAAGGGGATAACTCACTCCTTCACGGAGTTAGCTCCCTTCTTCTACTGACCACTTTAAAGGTTTTTGATCGAGTTTACTTGGCGAGACCTTACGGCTATATAAACACTGCAAAGTCATGTTTTTGGTTGATATTATTAAATTTCATCAAAATTTAAAAATGAGCCTTCTTTTTATTTCGTGAAATTTGGTAAAATATTGATTTTATTACGAAAACTGATTTCTCTATGGGAATTTAACATGGGGGCCTTCCCCTTTATAAGTCAGTGGGAGTGTCTCATAGTTTAAGGGACATGTGTAGTTTGATGTAGGGAAAATGTCCTCGGCTCGCTCTAGGCACAAAACTGATGTTGTATAATTCCTTAACCCTTTCAACACTACAGACCTCTATAGGTAGTGTTTGCAAACAGTGTAGATCCAGATGAGCCGGCTCGTAACGAGCCGTCTCATCAAGATCTGCACTTTTTGCTAGTAATTTTCATACCTTTTAGAAAGAAAACCCCTTTTTTATACGCCCGTTTGAAAAACGGGACATACTATGGATTCACCTTCTACGGGCGGCGGCGGCGGCGGCGGCGGCGGCGGCGGAACTTGTCCACGCAATAACTCAAGTTCAAGGCATAATTAAACTGATGGTGTATAATTGCCTTCTGATGATGTATTTGAGTGTTATTGCAGGTGTTATTGATACCAACATCTGGTATCACTCCACGTTGAACGTCGGCCAAGATATCAGCATCACCATTGGATCGGAATACGATTGATGGCAAGATCGGGTCACAGAGCAACTGACGTGTGATTTACTGGAGAAATTGGGCAAAGGACCTTTGTGACACGAATAGAAGAGTGCTCAGTGTAAATAGTCAGCACATGCACAATCTGATCAGGGTATTCGCTGTTCAACATTCAGTCAGTGAAACACATGTCATGGAGTGGGTAAATCATATGGCATATGCAATGTCTCGATGGAACGGTTCAAATGAGTAGTAACAACAAATATTTTTTATGGAGAAATAAATAAAATAATCAGTTTTTCGATAACAAGTAGTGTATCCATAGGCTGCAACACCACGCAGAACCTTGGTTATTAACACATGCTATATGTACATTTAGTTTTACATCAAAGTGGGAGAACTTGAACAGAAAATTGGTGTTATCTGTAGCATATTTCACCAACGTTGCAAAGTATACTTATCTAGCAAGGTATACTTTGAGGGAGAAATCTTCAATTTACGGATAAATTTAGTAATTTTTATTATACTGAATGTATTACATTATCACAGCCATTTTGGCTGTGATAATATAATACATTCAGTTTAATAATTATGCATACTGTTAATCGTCAAATATATGCAGTTGTTAGTTCTAGATGAAATAATGCATTTCAGGAAAGATAAATGATTACTCCCTCCAAGTATACTTTGCTAGATAAGTATACTTTGCAACTTTGATGAAATGGGCTACTGATGTAACCTGTCGTGGTTATTTTAAATAGTTGTTTAATTGTTTGCTCGGGTCAATGTTGGTGTCTTTGACGAGAGATACAGATCTATTCGGGCCTCTTGAATGTCTATAGTCTAATCACGTGCCCCGAAGTGCAAAGTAAATTCTATTATTTTGCAAAATGTGCGTTATTTTTTACCTTAATTATTAATCTCACATACATACTCCCTGTGACCCATCAAATATCTTGGTGTATGTGACTACAGGTGTCGTGGCCATCAATTTGATTATATTTTGCAGCAATGTCGGTCTGTAAGGAGATACTTTATGCACATCAGGATCCTACATACACAAGGTTACTTGATTGGACTTGATCAACTTGTATACGGTGTGAGATTGCTACGTGTAATATTACCATTACTTGTTTGCAGACTTCGGACATGCATCAAATTGACCGCTGTTCTGGAGGATCCAGTTACTGTATATGTGTACCCTCACTACGCTGAAGACGGAAAATGTCCTCTGCTGTTTATCATGTTTACCTTATTTCTTAACAAAAAACCTGTTTTGACAGCACATGAGAATCGTCTCCAGTGGAGACGATTCTCATGCGCTGTCAAAACAGGCTTTTGTCGAGAAATATTGAAAACATTTCCAGCAGACGGGAAAATTTAATTCAGCGTAGTATGGGTTAAGTATTTAATTCATGAATGGGAACAATTTATATTTATTTATTTTAATAACTTTACTGTATCATGTATATCAAATTAAATAAACACATTTACATTAATAAAAATAATCCAATATTGGCTGAATTTGGTTTTTATTAAATACATGTTATGTATATTCATATATATGTGGCTGTCATTAGAGAAATGGGGCATATCGGATTTGTAACCAGTGTAGGCCAGCCTCCAGTTTGATGATCAGGGTCTGCACTATTCGCCATTCGGTCAGGCAAATGACCCGTCGTGCTTCTAACAAACAGTATATATGTTTATGAGGTTGCAGAAGCAAGGCTAGCATATCAGGAGATAGACAAGTTTGCCACAAATGCTTTCACTCGAGGAACATTTTGGGGTGCCTTTAACACCAGTTTTAAGCATATTTGTAGCATTTAAAAGAAAACACTGAACCTGTTGGTCACTTGATGTAAACGGAGTTTCCGTGGCCAAAAATATGTACACAATATTGGAGGATATGACAAGGTTGGATTTTTCTTTCTTAGGAGTAAGTGAACCTATTGTTTAGTTCATGCAGAATCAGTAGACTGGCTGCAGGTCATGTACAAGTGGGTCCCACAGCATCCATACAAATAGTGAAAGTAGGAGAGACTGGCCTTCTTGGATGGCATTCGCTTAAATTATATAGTAAAACTATTTGGTGGTGTCTAACCTATAAGGTGTGCCTAGACCCTATGTGAGATATGTTTTTTTGTAGAATTTGAAGTTGAAAGTGTATGTTTCTTGTAACTATGTCTCTGGGAACATACTTTAAAGTTACTGCGACAAGAGTAATCGAGCGGACTCTGCGATGCAACACATTTGTTTTTCTTTCTTTTTTCATTGATATTGGCTTCCTGATGGACAATTAAGAAGTTCGGGAAAGTGGCCCAACATCGCGACGCTGTTCCAAAATTTGACAAAATTAGGCATAAGTGTATTGTTTTCGCTTATCGGTATAGTACCAATACACTAGTACTCAGAAAACATTGTTTTTCCTTTCCTCCCGTGTCATAAAGCAAATTTCTTGACTGACCGTTCCAAGCCAGTACCCTTTTGTCTGTCGACCATTCCAGAGTGGAATACATGTTGGTATAGTTTCAGTGATGAGTCTTTATATGTAGAATGGTTAGCTATAACACTATTTAGGGTAATGTTATGTGATTTTATTCAGATTTGTGCTTTTAATTCATCATCTATTAAAATTCTCCATAGTTCTGTAGTAGCTCAATTTAAGGCAGAATGTGGACAGTCACATGGTGGAGTTACACGTTATGTATATTCATATATATGTGGCTGTCATTAGAGAAATGGGGCATATCGGATTTGTAACCAGTGTAGGCCAGCCTCCAGTTTGATGATCAGGGTCTGCACTATTCGCCATTCGGTCAGGCAAATGACCCGTCGTGCTTCTAACAAACAGTATATATGTTTATGAGGTTGCAGAAGCAAGGCTAGCATATCAGGAGATAGACAAGTTTGCCACAAATGCTTTCACTCGAGGAACATTTTGGGGTGCCTTTAACACCAGTTTTAAGCATATTTGTAGCATTTAAAAGAAAACACTGAACCTGTTGGTCACTTGATGTAAACGGAGTTTCCGTGGCCAAAAAAATGTACACAATATTGGAGGATATGACAAGGTTGGATTTTTCTTTCTTAGGAGTAAGTGAACCTATTGTTTAGTTCATGCAGAATCAGTAGACTGGCTGCAGGTCATGTACAAGTGGGTCCCACAGCATCCATACAAATAGTGAAAGTAGGAGAGACTGGCCTTATTGGATGGCATTCGCTTAAATTATATAGTAAAACTATTTGGTGGTGTCTAACCTATAAGGTGTGCCTAGACCCTATGTGAGATATGTTTTTTTGTAGAATTTGAAGTTGGAAGTGTATGTTTCTTGTAACTATGTCTCTGGGAACATACTTTAAAGTTACTGCGACAAGAGTAATCGAGCGGACTCTGCGATGCAACACATTTGTTTTTCTTTTTTTTTCATTGATATTGGCTTCCTGATGGACAATTAAGAAGTTCGGGAAAGTGGCCCAACATCGCGACGCTGTTAAAAATTTGACAAAATTAGGCATAAGTGTATTGTTTTCGCTTATCGGTATAGTACCAATACACCAGTACTCAGAAAACATTGTTTTTCCTTTCCTCCCGTTTCATAAAGCAAATTTCTTGACTGACCGTTCCAAGCCAGTACCCTTTTGTCTGTCGACCATTCCAGAGTGGAATACATGTTGGTATAGTTTCAGTGATGAGTCTTTATATGTAGAATGGTTAGCTATAACACTATTTAGGGTAATGTTATGTGATTTTATTCAGATTTGTGCTTTTAATTCATCATCTATTAAAATTCTCCATAGTTCTGTAGTAGCTCAATTTAAGGCAGAATGTGGACAGTCACATGGTGGAGTTACACAGCTGCTGTGTGACAACCATTTGAGATATTTCCTCCAAACTTGGTACTGTATCCAGGAATAGAAGCTAGTTTTGAATAGTGAATATTGTAGAATGATTTGTAGTGGGACTGGTACACTTATAGGTTAGAAGACACCAAATGGTGTGAAATTACCCAGGGTGTATGCAAAAGTAGTCCGGTATAAAAAAATAGTGCGGGTGTTTGAGGTCGCAGACACCGTTTGCTTGCAAATCTTGATCCATTACTACCCAGTTTCACTTGAGGAACATTTTGGGGTGCCTTTAACACCAGTTTTCAGCATATTTGTAGCATTTAAAAGAAAACACTGAACCTGTTGGTCACTTGATGTAAACAGAGTTTCCGTGGCCAAAAAATGTACACAATATTGGAGGACATGACAAGGTTGGATTTTTCTTTCTTAGGAATAAGTGAACCTATTGTTTAGTTCATGTAGAACCAGTACAGACTGGCTGCAGGTCATGTACAAGTGGGTCCCACAGCATCCATACAAATAGTGAAAGTAGGAGAGACTGGCCTTATTGGATGGCATTCGCTTAAATTATATAGTAAATGTGATGGTGTGTAACCTTTTTTAATAGTATTAAATAGCAGCACAATTTAAGAATGAGTGTTCCTTTTATCTTACGATCCGGATTTTCCTTGGGTTATTCTAATTTCAAGGCTGAATATATATTACATATATTTATTTTGATGTAACGTTCCGATTTTGGGATTCACACACACCCCCCCCCCCTCCCCCAAAAAAATGCAATAGGTTAAATGAGGGATCGAACCCATTGGTCCTGCCTTAGCTGTTGATAGGCCGTTAAGCATCAATAAATCAAATCAAATATTTTTATTTTGTGAAATTTAAAGTTGGTCAAATATTTATTATATTACAAAAATTGTTTTCCCTATGGGAAGTTAATGCAGAAGTTTCAGGACGAATTGAAAACCAATTAGATATTGACTCTGAGACTTGGCTAGATATGTTGGAAATGATAGACTAAAAAAACATCAATTTAGCAAATCGATCCACTATTATTGAAATTAGAAAAATATGCTTCGACATTTCCCCATGTTAAATCATCCATGTGAAGATGTTAAAGGTACATGCCCACTCAGTAGGCACAAACTGTTCTTTATATCAGAGACATCATCCGAGACATTTTCTGGCAAAATTAACATTCATTCACCATTACCCCACATATTGATTAGCATTATTATACATTTTATATCAGACGTAAATTTCCACACTGATATCAAGGGCGATAATGTGTTTCCTTAAAATGTTAACGGACATTACTATTTATTCTCTGCATTTATTTTTTGATGTGTTATGATGAACTTAGCCTGATACCACCACGAGTCACTATCAGTGAAATACATATTACTAAATGATTATTATCTGGTGGAATAGTGACACAATTGTACACTTATTTAATTCCTATAAAAGAATAGTTTGTGCCTAATGAGTGGGCATGCACCTTTAATGGTGATAACATGGTGTTCTTTTCATAATAAAATCAATATTTGACTAAATTTCGCGAAATAAACAATATTCTCATTTTTAAATTTTGTTAACAAGTAACAGCGGTGAAAATATTTTCTTTTGGCAATGTTTATATAACCGTCAAAAGTTGGCAAATTTATGCAAAACAGACAGTAGACGATACTCTCTGTGATTGTGAAAAATGATCAGGATCTCAACTTCTTGCAAATGTTGTAAGTTACCTCTTGTCAGCCAGCATCCCATATATGTGGCTGTGACTGGAGAAATCGGGCTTATGCGACCAGTGTAGATCCAGATCAGCCTGTGCATCCGCAGTCTGATCAGGATCTGCACTGTTCGCTATTTCATCAATGAAACACCCGCCATACTTCTAACAAGCAGTATAGATGGTTATTAGGCTACATGACTGTGTTATTGGATCAGGAGCTACACTGGTCACAAATCACATATTCCCCATTTCTAGCCCAGCAGGTGCCCCGAGTCAAGCTCATGTGAGACTTCCTCGTCTCACCCTAGTCTCACATCTAGCTACGTAGCTACAATAATTTGCCTCCGATATGTTTTCTACGGCTACAATATGACACATTCAAACAAGAGGGCCATGATGGCCCTAACTCGCTCACCTGACTCCATGAACACCAGAGGAGAATGTGACATTGAGTTCATGTGTTTTAAAAAAAATTGTGCTATTTTTTGACGGCGGCCATCTTGGATTAGCGATGACCTCCGTTTTAACAACTGAAAAGGCTTCACCCATGGACCATAACTGTGAAGTTTGGCCACCATGGGCCAAGCGGTTCATGTGAAGAAGAATTTTGAAATCTCTAATAAAACTAGAAATGGACGCTTGTCGACAAGCGCATGTGTATCCCCCTCCCCAGATACACAAGTAGTTTGAAAAAAGGGTGTTCGAGTTATGCTCCGGAGACAAAATCAGTGACGCAAAAACAAAGGGAGATAACTAAAGAATTAGTGATGCAAGAGTTGTCATTCTTGCGGGACACACCTTTAGGGTCGTGGTCTATGCATGTGTGAAGTTTCATGAAAATATTCCAAAGGGTGTTCGAGTTATGCTCCGGACAAGAAGTGTCTGCGGCGGACGCGTACGCGGACGCGGCGCGCTGTCAAATCCATAGTATCCCCCGACGGAGTCCGGGGGATACAATAACGACCTTTTGACCCCAATTTGACCCCACAGGCCACGCCTATTTTTGACCCCGGGGTCACCATTTTAACAACTTTGCAAGAGCAATGTACATCGATCATTTCTACCAAGTTTCGTCGAAATCCGGCTAGCGGTTCATGAGATGGTGGTACAGCAACAGAGATTTTTTAAGAATTTATGCTATTTTTAGACGGCGGCCATCTTGGATTAGCGATGACCTCCATTTTAACAAATCTGAAAAGGCTTCACCCATGGACCATAACTTTTAAGTTGGGCTACCATGGGCCAAGCGGTTCATGTGAAGAAGAATTTTGAAATCTCTAATAAAAGAACGACCTTTTGACCTTCGGCGGCCATCTTGGATGACATAACAATCCGATTTCGACAAATAATGCCCCAGAGTGATCGCCTCATTGATACCTTCAATTTGATATATGACATAACCATATTCAGTCAAAAATAAAATTTGACCCCAATTTGACCCCACGGGCCACGCCCATTTTTGACCCCGGGGTCACCATTTTAACAAATTTGAAAGAGCAATGTACATCAATCATTCCTAACAAGTTTTGTCGAAATCCGGTTGGTGGTTCTTGAGAAGATTTTTTAAGAATTTGTGCTATTTTTAGACGGCGGCCATCTTGGATTATGTAATGACCTAAGGACCATGACCATGAAGTTTGGTGACTATAGACCCAATGGTTACCGAGGAGAAGACGTTTGAAAATGTTCACGGACGACGACGGACGACGGACACATTGCGGTAACAATAGCTCACATGCTAAAAATGTGAGCAACCGAAGTGCATACCCAAACCTGTTGCATGTAGGTAAACATTTAGTAAACTGTATAATATGTATATTTTATACCTTTAAACAAATAATCTTTCATGCAGAACTAGTAAATTGCCAAAAATAATAGAACGGAAATTATTTTCCCATGGAAGTCATCTTTTCTCTTGTTTACAAGATATACATGTACATGTCGGATAAACACCTTGACATGGTAAAATAACACATTTCTGCATGTGTATCTTCTTTATTAATAATTTATTGATACAGCTTTGACAGTTTTATATCGCTAACATATCAAACACGCCGGATAACCGATTGCAAAAATCACTCTTCCATGTGTTACATTAAAGAGATCGGGTCAAATTTCTACCCTCGCGAGAGGTATAGAGCGGGGTAGCAATTTTGTTTCTACTAGCTACGATACATTTTCTAATAGGGCAAGGTTACGGCTAATGTGTCTTACAATTACCCATAACATACTGAATATGGTTGATGTTTATTGTTTTCAATGATTGTCGACATGTTTATCACGTCATAGTGTCATGATGTCATTTTAATTTTGATGACGTCAGCAATGTGTGATGTACAATCTGGCGTTCACTGATTGGTGACGACATTAAATGGTAAACGATCCACTAAACTGGCATTAGCATCCAATTTGTGGGTAAAAACTTTCTTTTAACCCATTTGTTGGCCTGTCGAAACACGTTGGACATATCAAAAATCACATAAATACAGTGAATAAAAAGATGAGTACATGTATAATTCTAGGTAAATATTTTGAGATTCGCAAATATGTTCTATATAGGGGCGAGAAAAAATATCCATCCTATACACTTGTGTTAGACAAGGATATCCACCCTCGTTATCAGAATAAAGCCTCGTTTCTGACAACATATTCTCCAATCACAGCCAGATATGCATTTAAGTTCTCGCAGCTATACAGAAAAACACGAGACGAAACAAAGTCATGAAGGGCGGGTTTTCTTCAAGGCATAGACAATTGGATAACATATAATTATGCAAGTATGGTGGTAGAAGTTCTAGGTGGTATAGAAAGTGAGAAACATATTTAAAAGTGAAAACTTAACGTTGAAAATGGCTAGGTCGTTTACGCGGAAAAATAGGTACAGGTAAAAAATAAGGTCCCATGCTGGATAGTGGTATGTGATGGGCACCCATTGGTTATGAAGTTGTGCAAGTATGGTGGTTCTAGGTTGTACAGTAAAAAAGAAATGGATCTAAACATGAAAAGTTAACGTTGAAAATGGCTACAGCAATTGTTGAAAATGGCTACAGCAATTACGCGGAAAAAATAGGTCAAGGTAATATAAACAGGTCCCATGTTGGATAGTGGTATGTGATGGGCATCCATTGGTTATGAAGTTGTGCAAGTATAGTGGTTTTAGGTGGTACAGCAACAGAGAAATGGACAAAACACGAAAACGTAACATTGAACTTGGACGCCGCCTCTCGTCCGCCCGCCTTTCGCCAATTCAATACTCTGGGTTTTTTTTTTTTTTTAAATACCACCAATGTAAATAGAAGATTAAATGTGACTGAGGTTGCTCCAGTTTCAGACTAATCAGGATAATAATTCAGGCATGGGAGTGGAACACTATCCCCAATCCTGAAAATTTATTTGAGCAGCGGATTGCGCTGCGATTTGCTAGAGGGGGTCTGGGGGCATGCCCCTTCCCCCCATAATTATTTTTCAATTCTAGATGCTCTGTGCTTCATTCTGAGGTATATTTAGCATTAAATAGATCACATTTTCCCATTAAAAAAATATGCTATAATTAGGAAAAATTGGCAACATAATCCATTTCAATTTAAAACTAGAAATGGACGCTTGTCGACAAGCGCATGTGTATCCCCCTCCCCAGATACACAAGTAGTTTGAAAAAAGGGTGTTCGAGTTATGCTCCGGAGACAAAATCAGTGACGGAAAAACAAAGGGAGATAACTAAAGAATTAGTGATGCAAGAGTTGTCATTCTTGCGGGACACACCTTTAGGGTCGTGGTCTTCTATGCATGTGTGAAGTTTCATGAAAATATTCCAAAGGGTGTGTTCGAGTTATGCTCCAGACACGAAATCAGTGCACGAAAACAACAAAGGGAGATAACTAAAGAAAAAAATTAACGACGCAAGAGTTGTCATTCTTACGTGCGACACACCTTTGGGTCGTCTTCTATGCGATGTGTGAAGTTTAATAAACTAGAAAATGTGTTCATAGAACACGGATGTCCCACATATCGCTTTGATAATAAATGAGGCCAAATTGCAAGTCAAAATTTTCTTTTACCTGAGCGTTAAAGTTTTTGAAGCACCAAGTATGTGACCTTCACCCTGGGCTTGGCGGGGGCAGGACAAACGTGGATTTGGCACAGGGCGGTAGAGGACCATTAGAGCAATGCATATATGAAATATGAAGCTGATCCGTGAAAGAAAACAGAAATTATATAAGATATTTACCTGAGCGTTAAAGTTTTTGAAGCACTAAGTATATGATGTTAACCCTGGGCTTGGCGTGGGCGGGACGAACGTGGATTTCGCACACGGGCGGTAGAGGACCATTAGAGCAATGCGTATATGCGTGTTCGAGTTATGCTTTGGATACAAAATCAGAGCACGAAACAACAAAGGGAGATAAGTAAACAAGAATTCCGCGGAATCAGATGCCTCGCCTTGTCCCGCCTTGACCTCGAGCCTGGGCCCGAAAGCAATTTTCACTGGCCCGAACATATTATACAATTATTGACTAGTGAACCATAGAATATCAGATTATACTATGGCTCACTAGTCAATAATTGTTTTATTATATGATAATAGTCTATAAATAGCACTTACGACCTTATGCTACTAGACAAAAATTGAAAAAGAATTTGAAAAAAAAAAATGAAAAAAAAAAAATGGAAAAAAAGTTTAAAAATTAAAAATAATAATGCTTGCTACTGGAGCCCACATTTTTTTTAATAGTCCTATATTTATCTACATATATCTGCACAGGTCCACATAATGCCACAATATTTTCAACACAGTTTACGGAAATGTAATATAATCATTTACCTGTATAAATTACCTGTAAGTGGTCAGTGGTCAGTTGCACATGCTAGCACATGTACAGGTGAATAGTCTGTATATAGCACTTACGACCTTCTGCTACTGGACAAAAATTGAAAAATAATTTGAAAAAAAAAAAATGGAAAAAAAAAGTTTAAAAATAATAATGCTTGCTACTGGAGCCCAGATTTTTTTTCCAGTCAAATTGAAAAATAATTTGAAAAAAAAAATGAAAAAAAATAATGAAAAAAAAAAAAAAAAAAAAATGACAAAAAAAGTTTAAAAATAATAATGCTTGCTATTGGAGACCAGATTTTTTTTTAATAGTCCTATATTTATCTACATATATCTGCAGAGGTCCACATAATGCCACAATATTTTCAACACAGTACCCAATGTAGTGATTTACCTGTATAAATTACCTGGTCAAGCAGTGGTCAAGCAGTGGACATCTGCACATGCTAGCCCATGCTTAGCACATGGTTCTCCCAGTTTTCTATTGTTCTCTCTACAGGTAAGGTGTACAGAGCACACGAGAAAAGGTATACAGAGCAGACGAGAAAACAGGTCTTCATGCATTATTGTCCAGTTTGTAGAGTGCGCAAAACAAAAAAGGGAGATAACTGAAAAATTAGCTACGCAAGAGTTGTCATTCTTGTGCGCGACACACCTCCGGGTCGTGGTCTATGCATGTGTGAAGTTTCATGAAAATATTCCAAAGGGTGGTCGAGTTATGCTCCGACAGGAAATCAGTGAGCGAAAACAAAAAAGGGAGATAACTCAAAAATTAGCTATGCAAGGAGTTGTCATTCTTGTGCACGACACACGGTTCGGTTCTGGTCTAATTGAATGTGTTAAGTTTCATAAAAATATTCCAAAGGGTGGTCGAGTTATGGTCAATCAGTGCGCGAAACAAAAAAGGGAGATAACTCAAAAATTATTAGCTATGCAAGAGTGTCATTCTTGTGCGCGACACACCTTCGGGCGTGGTCTATGCATGTGTGAAGTTTCATGAAAATATTCGAAAGGGTGGTGGAGTTATGCTCCGGACAAGAAATCAGTGTGAGAAACAAAAAAGGGAGATAACTAAAAAATTAGCTATGCAAGAGTTGTCATTCTTGTGCGCGACACACCTTCGGGTCGTGGTCTATGCATGTGTGAAGTTTCATGAAAATATTCCAAAGGGTGTTCGAGTTATGCTCCGGACAAGAAGTGTCTACGGCGGACGCGGACGCGGACGCGGACGCGGCGCGCTGTCAAATCCATAGTATCCCCCGACGGTAGTCTGGGGGATACAATAATACTTGCAACAAGAAGTCAGTACATGTATAACAGGGGAAAATAAAAGAATCGCCACTTAAAAAAAAAATCAGATTCAGATTTTTTTTTTCTTCGAAAATTGTAATTTTTTATCGCCATTCTCAACGGATTTACAAGATTCACAAAAGTGGTCCCTGGGAACTCAAATCCGGAAATTTCCCATGCCTGTAATATACAATGGTTACAAAACTCCAGACAAGGTGCATATTGGCGTATTTTACACTTATTTTAGCAGAATATGCATTGATTATCAAAAGTGGGAATACAAAATACTCGCAGCAATGTGAAATTACGCATTGATTTTCAAATTGAGTGAAAATACGGTAATAAAGTTGACAATTTATTTAGTTGAGCTGCAAAAATCAAACAGGGTTTGCTTTTTGCAGCTCAAAGCAGTGAATTTTTTAATTGTTTTTATCATTTGTTCCCTATTTAATATTAAAGGAAGGAAATCAATCATACACAAATGTGTAAAAGTCAAATACACACTGAATTTGAAATCTAGTGGTAGAATACTCTTTAGCTACAAAACTTATCTGGAGACCTGTGGTTATAAATGAAATACATGTATGCACAATATTTGGTTCATCTTTTACGTGACTGGAGAAAAATCTGTATTTACACTAGTTCCTTTTGGGCATCAGTCCACTGCATCATCCATTTCACCAGACAATGAGAACAGTTTGGTCTGGCTCGTGGATTGCCGTTATACTGGTCCATTCTGATCCCAATTTCTGTTTTGAAAATTTACAATATATATATTCATGAATACATTATTTCTGCATCTTATTTGATTGTGTGATTTTTTTTTACAGCAATGATCTACAGGAAATATTACATGTATGTATAGTGGTCGATCCCAGAATGGGGGCAAATCCCAGAACGCGGCCAAAAACAAATGATGTCAATCACAGAACGGGGGCAAATCGGACAATGGTCTGATAATGCAGGAAACTTGCACACATGAGAATTTGCAAGATATGACCCTCATGGAAACAAGAAAGACACATGTTGTTTAATTCAGATTATTAATAATCACTTCACAGTGGGTAATGTACGTTTAGTCTTGCTGACAAAACCCGATGTCTTCGTTAGTCTCCGCCATCTTCGGGACGTCTGTGGCCAGAGTGTGACTTTACGTCACTAACTTTGACGTCAGTCAAAACGGCAGAGCTCCAGATAAGGTGCGTATTGGCATATTTTACGCACTTATTTTACGCACTTATTTTAGCAGAATACGCATTGACTATCAAACGTGGGAGTACAACATACTCACAGCAATGTGAAATTACGCATTGATTTTCAAATTGAGTAGTGAAAATACAGTAATAAATTTGAAAATTTACTTACTTGAGCTGCAAAAAGCAAACACCGTTTGCTTTTTGCAACTCAATTAAGTGAATTTTTAAATTGTTTTTATCATTTGTTCCGTATGTAATGAGGAAGAAAATCAATAATACATTTGTAAAAGTAAAATACGCATTGAATTTGAAATATGGGGGTATAATACATTTTAGATACAAAACTTATCTGGAGTTATATGAATATGAAAGTTATTTGACCTTGAGCTTGGGCACAGGGGAGCATGGGTAGGGTGGAGAATGAATATATCGATGATAATAAACATGTACATGAAGTTTGAAGCCAATCGGTCATACAATAAAGAGGTTATAGGAGAATGAAGAAACACACACGCATCTACTGAATGTGAAAAAGAAACATGTACATGAAGTTTTAAGCCAATCGGTCATGTACAAAAGAGGTTATAGCAGAAAGGAAAACATGACGCAGACCGACCGACGGACGGACGACTTCTGCATCCCTAGATGGACTAAAAAGTGTTTTAATACAATTACTAATTCCTTATCTGGAGCCCTGTGATAATGATCTATATACGGCGCGAAGGGCCGGAGATGCATTGTTTTAGTCACAGCCACCAATATGTACATGTAGGTAGTCATAAATCATGTTTTATGTTAATTATAATTACTAGTGATTATTTTCCCTTTTCATTGACTCAAATATTTCTTCAAATCTGCTGAGGTCATTTTCAAGAGCTTTCTTGAAATAGAATACCATTACAACAAGTCCATCGGGTACAGTGTGGCTATTGGCACAGTTTGTCAGGAGCTTTTTGATTGGCTGGATGCATGGTTTGTCTCCCCACTTGTCCAGGACCGTGTTCATGTAACGGATGTCCCGCACTGTGTCATCAACGGAATTGTCCTCCGGCACATCTGTAAGTTGAGTAATTATGTAAGGACACAGCAGGCATTTGTAATGAATACAGTTCATCAAAATTGCAAAGCATACTTATCTAGCAAAGTATACTTTGAGGGAGTAATCATTTATTTTTCCCGAAATGCATTATTTCATATAGAACTAACCACTGCATATATTCGATGAATTATTATACTGAACTTATTACATTATCAGCCAAAATGGCTGTGATAATGTAATAAATTCAGTATAGTAACAAGAAACGAGGCAAAGCCACGAAGGCCAGATTTTTTCCAAGCATGGACACTTGGATAACATAATTATACCCACTTTTTGTAGACTAGATGGCCGTGGCCTGCATGTCGCGCCTTGGGGCGAGGCATGGACACTAAAAAAATAGATATTATAGATGGAAAAACTTTAACGAAAAAACTTTAACCGGACACACGGACGGACGGACGAACGTATGCCAAAATGCCGACGATATCGCGCTTTCCGCAAGCGGGTGCGACAATGATGATAAACACCCATGTGAAGTATCAAGGTAATGGGTTGCAGAGATATAGTACACGAAAAAACTTTAACAAATAAATTCAAAGTAATTTTACCTTGACATTGCGCACAGGGGTCGCACGGTTGGGGGTTACAGTGAAAATATGGACGATGATAAACACCCATGTGAAGTTTCAAGGTAATGGGCGAAGCAGTTGCAGAGATATAGTATAACAAAAAAGTTAAACCAAAAAATTTAACCAGACGTACGTTAAAAAGTTAACGTTGAAAATGGCTAAGTCAATTACGTAGAAATAATAGGTGAAGGTAAAAAAATGGTCACATGTTGGATAGTTGTATGTGGTAGGCACCCCTTGGTTATGAAGCTGTGAAAGTTTGGTGGTCCTAGGTGGTACAGTACCAAAGAAATGGACTTAAACACGAAAACTTAACATTGTAAACGCGAAAAGTTAACATTGAAAATGGCTAAGTCGACTGCGCGGAAAAAATGGGTCAAGTTAAAAAAAAA
>CM055265.1:176082138-176112223 GCA_029237695.1 Conchocele bisecta
GATTAGAAAATATTTTAATTCATTTTTTAATTAAATCATATTATTTATGAATGTATGCATACATTGAAAATTGCTCCCTCAATGTATGCTTATCTAGACAAGTATACTTAGCAATGTTGGTAACTTGTTCCACATATCACAGACACACCTTGCCATAATTTGTTTACTACAAACATTCAATTTGTGCCCAATTGTCAGCGGTAAAGATTTATATAGATTGACTTCTTCTTTTAACTTTCGTGTCTAACATTTAATTGATACGTTCTGGCATTGCACGCACCTGTGTTTGCGGCTTCAGTTTGTGACTCGCCATGGTAAAACGGGGTTTATCGAGTTGGCGACCAGTGTAGTCCCGAATCAGTCGGATCCGGGACTACACTGTTCGCTAATGCGTTGGTGAAGTATACTTGATGCCTTTAACGAGCGATCTACGTCTGCATTGTGCTGTATGGGCGTGTTAGGTGATCAGAAGCTATGCTGGTCAAAAATGCAAGAAGTACCATTTTATCGTGGAGGTTACATACAGTGTGCCAATTGGAAGCAATGTGAACCACGTCATTCTCTGTGATCCGTCATGATCAAACGGAGCTTATTAAAAGATTGACCAGTGTAGTTCTTGGTCAGCTAAATCATCATGGATACCTACGTGTAATAAACGTATGTACATTGTTGCTTAACAGCATTAATGGTTTCGTACTAAAATATGGCAATCCATATATGCACTGGTAGCCGGCTATACTGAGGCTAATGTGATTTTCACCTACACTGTTTAGGGAGGTTCCGACTAGACACGCAAAAATAGCATGAACACCTGTACATTTTACTCTCCGTTTTTTTCTTACTTTAGAACCTCTTTCAATTTTCTTACATCTACATGCACCTATTTACAGCGACATTACAGGTATGATGTACACGATTCAGTATTCTGTTTATGTGGCGCAAAAGTGCAAATCCTGATGAGACGGCTCGTAACGAGCCGTCTCATCAAGATCTGCACTTTTTCGTATCAATGGCGAACAATACACAAGAAACTGCATCATACCAATAATAATAATAATAATAATAATAATAATAATAATAATACATGTACTAATAATAATAAAAATAATAATAATAATGATATATTTGAATTAGTTTCATATAAGATAAAGTTAGAACATTCCAAGAGAATGTTCATATCAGCCACATGGATGATGGAGAAATACAATAGTCAATGCACATATGTATGTCTTTCCCACCTACTGATACCCGGGGAATTAGACAGTAACATCTCACAATCAAATAATAAATGTTCCAGGGTGCATATTATGTATATTATATAAGACTGTCAGATGTCAGTCTTTCCTATCGGCTCTATATGAACATCTGCTGAGGAAATTAGACGGAAAGTTAATGCATAGAGGCGGGAATTAGACAGTCGATGATTTAATGTGTGGGGCAGACATTGATATATTTGCATAGGTTGGTGCATACCGGTTTGGGTAAATAATTTGGCAGTACATCTGTAAAATGTCGCTGTTACTGCCAGTCTAGCTTATGATCTGCAACACTTCGGCGGTCTAATTTATTAGACCGCCAAAGTGCTGTCAGAGCGTGAGTATAATGATAGTATTAGGTTAAACTCTTTACATACTCTTGCTCATTATGTAGCATAAAACGTTACCTTATATATAGAGGATATTCATATTTTTACTACGAATATGACATATATGTTAATCGAGTGGTGTGGAATCGAGTGGTATGGACATTTCACACAACGAGATGAACATATATGTCATATTCGTTGCAAAAAATATGAATATTCTATTTATTATATACCGCTCCATGGAAATTAGCGGAAGTAGTCGTATTTTCACCGAAAGATGTTTATTTCATCGATGAGAACATATGACTTTTATTTACATCGTATAACTATGTATTTCATGGGTAGGTATATAATAAAATAAGCGTATTTTGATATCAAGTTTATCAGGATCGGCTCGGAAATAGTAGGAATTCCTCGGCGTGTTTCCTAGCCTTGCCTGATAAGCATACTCCCACATGATTAGCAATGTACATGTTCTCTATACACAACCATATGCACACCACATAAAACACGAATATTCCAGTTTCTAGTATCGCGTTTCATAGGGTTATATGACATACTTTATTCATGTCTTAAGGTCTGACTATATAGAATATGACATTTTGTTTCAAATGTAGTAGAATCATACATGTGACTGAATATCTATATAAAGTATACTAGTATCTGACCCTCTTCTTCTTAGTTGAGTTGCCATCTCCGCCATTTAGTTTGTACATGCTATCAGACAGTTTCACCACTTGGAGCGTTTGGACAACGTACAGCCAATACTATGGCAGCAAATTCATCTAATAAAGACAACGTCATATAAATATTATTTCAGCAGACTATACAAAAAGCTAGGTATCTGAGCATTTCTACCATCACTCACAAAATATACAATGGACACTTTTCCAATGTGTAAAATGTCAAACTGATGCACTGTCTATTATTAGAAAACCCGTATTTACTCGCATAGCAGGCAAGTAACAATATACTCGGAGAACTGCTTACAAGTCACTGGAATCGATACAGTATGTATGGTAATACAGGTTTATCCTACAGCACTGTGTATTGTTCTTACTGTTACACAGATACTGACTTATCAAACATTTTAACAGAGGGTCAACAAACCTTTCATATATCTGGCTGTGTATATATATTCATAAAACAAGGCATAGCACGCTGTTGTCTGATGTATCCCCACCACGTTGGACCACATTTTATTTATGTGTTTGTCATATTATTAGTGGTGTGTGTCAAACGCAATGAGAGGTAAAACTGGCCGATGGCTTGTACACACTAAGATGACCGACATGGCAACTCCATTCACTGTCTGTGATCTAGTAAGAAGAAAATGTTCACATGTATGTTATGCATATATCCCTTCACATTTACAAAGCAATTATGCATGGATAATTGGATTATCAGGTGCCCCACGGATCCTTAAATATTCAGATTGCCACTACGACCACTGTCCTGATGTATACTGTTTGCTAGAAGCGTGACTGAATTGCGGCCACTGCAAATTGTGATCAGGGTCCACACGGCGTACAAGGAAATAACATACGAAAAGAAACAAATCGAGTTAACGATGCTAATATGTGAGTAGCTATATGTCACCGCCGTTACAAAAACGGAACTATGAGCGACGAATAGACAAGGGCAAACCAGCATGTAATGTTCATCCGCGCAGTCCGATCAGCATGTGTACTGTCTATTATTTAATTCAGTGATACAATGCTGTTTCTAGCAAGAGTGGACCGATCAGGAGCTACATTCATCTAAACCGTTGCAAAATAGTTTGGTATTATATTCCTTGTCGAGAGATTTGATTGTATGTGGATAAACGAGATTTATGGCCTTCGCCAAAAGTGTAGATCCATATCAGAGTGCTCATGCGAGCAGTCTGATCAAGATATGCACTGTTAGCCGTACAGCCACATTGTTGTTCTTCTAAAAACACGTGATCCCGTAAATAAACTGGAGGGAATTCGATGGCGTGTCATCGCTATTTTTGCACATGTGCACACCATAAGGAAGCCACATATCAAATATCAAGTCGCCAATTATTTATACTAATTAAATGCCTCACCTGAAAAAATGTATAATAATGCCAATTAATACATGGGGTAATGGTCAATTAATGTTTATTTTGCAAGAACATGTCTCAGATGATGTCTCTGATATAAAGAACAGTTTGTGCCTATATACTGAGTGGGTATGTACCTTTAAAGATATGGGCCGCGCCATACGAAAACCGGGCTTAATTACAACGTCATGAAAAGCGGTAAACGACGTCGGAAAAACGACGTTTCAAATTGTCTAGCGTCGCAGTAAACGTTCACAGTTTGCCCTCCCATTTACATTTACTGGTGTCAGTTAAAATAAATGTGAACAGAAAACGGAAAATGATAACTTACTGAAACTTTCACTAATATGAGACGCGATACCTTGTACCGCGGTACACATATTATGATATCATGACTTGACGTCACGTACTTGTGACGTCATTGAACGTGAATACATGTTTTTGACGTTATGGCCATGGTGTCGTGACAAAAATATTATAGCAAGGATACTTGCACGAGTTCCTCGCATCATCAATGACTTAGAAATGCTTCAGGCGTTGTACATTGTCGCCTAACAGTCGTTCTTTGACATTTTTACTCTTTTTCGTCGGTTGTCCTTATGAATTAAAAATGGTGAACGCATAATTTAACTGGCTACATATCAGCGAAGTCTTCGCTTACACTGCACTTTGATTCCTAAATAATTTTAAATATGAACAACCTAGTGTATGCCAACGATATTACCATCTACTATCTTGGTCAATTGAGACTTTTGAACAGGGTGAATTTAAAATAAACATATTAATTGGAAGTGTGATGGTCACAAACTTGCTTTTTTTAGTCGAAAGTGTTGCTTTTTTAGTATCAAATCATCAGTTTATTACTTGACTGCATAATAATGTATATCAGGCGATGGTAATGCGATCCTCAAGAAAGTCACACGGCGACAATTATAAGGTATCACGCTACCAAATCTGCCCGGTATCGTGTTTTGTCACAAAGTTAATGTTATAAGCGGGCCTATTGCTACTTTAAAATATGTCGTCGCATACGAAATGTTAAATGATGTCGCTATTATTCCCCAAAATGATTTCAGACAGCAGCAAACAACAGAGAAACGCCTCACTCTGCCTTATTTGAAAATTATTCATACGAAATTACGTTACTTGAGCCGCAATCCAAAACATGACGTTACATCAGCAACTGCAACACGAGCCATTAACATTATTTTCATACTTTGTCTTGGCCTAATGGGAGAAACTTGGCCAGGCTACGAGATATCCAAATTTGGTTGACATGCGATAACAGATGACAAATATATAGGACTTGTCCGGATCAACACCCCTTGTATACGCCGTTGATAAAAACGTCGTAATTTCGTCGTCATTGATCTAAAACATCATATAAGTTGTTACCACGCGTCATAAAACTACTTCTAAAATGAAACATAATTGGGATACATTGATAATTTTGGCGGCATATGGCTTTTAAAAGATGTACAATTCAGAATACGCGAAAAAGTAAAAACTGAAAATGTTGTCATTAAGCCCGGTTTTCGCACGGCGCGGCTCAATTATGTATATTAATGCCTGAACGGGGAACAGCGTGGACCCTGGTTGCAAACGCCTTAATGTCGTTTTGGCCGTCGATACCCACGTAAAACACAGATGCGTTTGAGTATAACATGAAAATGCGCGCACTCAAGCCTCAATTATTTATAAACTTAGATATCCAATCATTAGTCCAATCTCGCTCATTTAATTAAGCGGGTAAATTCACAGAGCAAATAGAATTGTAGCCGGCTTCCATTAGACAATTTAAGTCAATCTTCGTTTGTCCATCTATAGATCTTGGTGACCTAATTAAAATAGAAAAACAGTTTCATTTTCTGAAGAAGTGCATGTCTCGCGCGTACTATTGCGATGAAAGTACCGTTGTACTAGAAATTAACTTAAAGCCCCTTAAAGCCCTAGTTTCTGGACCAATGAAAGCATATATTCATCAATATCTACTAAATGTATTAATGAAATGTTCCAATTCGTAGAAAGTTATATTTAAGTAAAATGGTCACGGCTTGTTGTCAGACATTCACGTGGCACATCCGGCTGTGACGTGTACATGTGCTCTACGGTGTCAAACAACATTTATGTACTATCTGGATAAATGCATATGTAACACGTTCGCCTTAAGTAATACATATTTACTAAATATAACATTGCTTATATGTAGCTGTGATTGGAGAAATGGGGCTTATGGGTCATGCGACCAGTGTAGATCCATATCAGCCTGCGCATCCGCACTGTCTGATCAGGATTACATCTGCAGCTGGTGCCCGGTTACAATGCTTTGCTGTTATAGGGGTAATAAAACGGGGGGTACCAGACAGCGTCTGCTTTCATCTCATTCGGTACTTTCTGTTTCGATGCGCGATAAACTACAAGATACTCCAATTAATGTTCGGTAGTTTCCGTGACCAGACTTCGGGTATCTTCGGGCGAAACGGTCCATATATATTTTGTCATGACATTATTGCCCTCAGGGTACATATGGCCAATTGCTTTACAACCACGTGGTAGGGAATTGACCAATGCAAAGCGTCGAATTTACGATGAGGTATAATAATAATATATAAATGGTGCCCTTGGTTGAGGGAGATAATCCACAATGTCCACCTCAACCAAGGGCACCATTTACTTTATTATACCGAATATAACTAACACGTGGTAGGGAACTGACCAATGCAGAGCGTCGAATTTACGATCAGGTATAATAATTTAAAATAATGACCCCGGGAGACCGCTAATAAAAAAAAGTGCAGGTATCAGCTACCTGTATTTTTATTAGCGTAACTGATACCTTTACTTTTATTAGCGGTCTCTCGGGATCATTATTTTACATTATTACGCGATTCGCTGTGAGAGAAAATCCGTAATAAACTCCTTACAATAATACACCGTGAAGAGAACACCCGTAATTGCGCGCCTGTTGTCTTGGAAACCACGAGCTACCATGCAATAAAGTTATTGGAAACTTTGGAAAGGGTCTCGACTATTCTAAAATGTTAATGTGATTGAACACATTCCAAACAAACATTTCAAAAAGTTTATATGACGTCACATTTGACGTCAAAACGCGGGAAAACACGTCATTGTATAACTATTCATGCGCACATCACAATTCATTGATTATAATCTAAAAATAATAGACTAAATGTGCATATGTATCCCGCCGTGGAAGTGTAATACATAGGATATTCCATCGTACATGTTTGAATAGCGGAACTAATACACTCGTGTTCGTCGGTGTCCGTGCAAGCAACTCGTTCGCTACGCTCACTCATTGCTTACGTGGAAGCCGACGCACACTCGTGTATTATTTCCTGCTATTCAAAATGTACGATGGAATATCCTCTATTGCACTCTTGCGAGTTATTTGCACGGGTTTCGTTGTGAGAGAAAACCCGTAATTAACTCCTTACAAATAATACACCGTGAAGAGAACACCCGTAATTGCACCCTATTTTATTACAGTCAAAATAATTTTATTTGAAAATTTGGAGAGAGTCTTGACTAATATACAATGTTAATGTGATTGAACACATTCCAAACATGCACTGAAATATATCTAGTTCATAGAATCAGCTGCGTAATTTGAATTTCAAAAAGTTTACACGACGTCACGTTTTACGTCACACAAAGTGACGTTAAAACGCGGGAAACACGTCAGTGTGTAACTATTCATGCGCACAGCACAATTCATTGCTTACAATCTAAAAAAAATATGCCGTGGAAGTGTAATAAATAGGATATTTCATCGTACATGTTTGAATAGCGGAAATAATGCACTCGTGTCCGTCGGCTTCCGTACAAGCAACTCGTTCGCTACACTCACTCTTTGCTTACGCGGAAGCCGACGCACACTCGTGTATTACTTCTCGTTATTCAAAGTGTACGATAGAATATCCTCTCTTTGTTGACTGCATAACACGAAGGTTGCACTACGGCTAGATGAATACATCAACGGCGGAAATAGTAATAAATTTACACTAATTGGAGAGCCGTAGCATTGTGACATGCTGTGGTTCGTGCAACAATGATACACATTTGTGGTTAGTCCCTACCTCGCAGTTAATGAGTTTTCAACATTTACGCACATTATTTCGAACACGGAATATTTATGACCAAAAAGTAGAACTGATAAATTGTACTTTTAATGACATTTTATCTGCTTTCGTAATTAAAGGTGTCCGCGAGAATGACAAACATTCGGATGCCATGGTTATGATTGTCATTCCCGCGACTTTTCCAAGTTTATAACCCCGATAAATTCACAAAAAGGCCAAATTCATTCCTATAATACACAATTACACACATTTCCTCAGACGACTTTACAATTCGGGCGATGTTTTGCATTCTGTTGCAGCGGCCCACAATCACACCAATTAACGTGGACATTCGACCTTTACAGAATCGAATTTATCAGGGTCATCTCCGCCGGAAGTACTTATTTCTGACTGTGCCTGGATAAATTGGGTTGGTGGTATTGATGGCCAGCTTGGCTCCATGTCTTCTCCCATACTTTAGCTTTCTGAGAAGGATACACACGTTTTTTCAGGGGATTGGCGTGAGTATCACTTACCGAATGGCGAGCAGTGCAGATCCTGATCAGACTGTGGGGATGCGCAGGCTGATTCGGGTCTACACTGGCCGCAAATTCAATAAGCCCCATTTCTCAAGTTTCAACCATAAGTTTATAACTTGAATCAGCGTATATAATCAACGTATTATGTTGTGCCACATAGACGGACATTACGTGCTAACTAAACGAAATAGGTCACAATAGGTTTAATTCAGACGTTACATAAATAGCAAAACACGCACGAAATACGTACCTACATGTATATGCACAATATATTATACAATCAATATGCTCAATAAATGTAAATCTATCAATTGAAATTTCCAGACGATCCTACATTTGCACTTACGAACATTTTAGTCGTACGAAGGTTAGTGAAACGGGCCCCGTAATCCCAGATCCAAGACCGACCATTTGCATGTATCACGGGATTGGAAATTGGTTATCTAGGTCTACGGGCATGAGCTATTTAAACTCCTCTCCCCCCACCATCAATGCACCAGACTTATAATTGGATACAGAACTTGAAATGACTTTCTCATAGAACAACCTCTCATAGATGTTACCTTTGGCGGCATTTGTCTGTTTGTGATGTCAAACCGACATAATCCGCTAATAGTCCAGTGGCACAGTCAGGGTACCTAGAAGTTTTCTCCTAAAATCATTTCTTTGCATTTTTGATTAGTCCATGTCATGTAGTAACAGAATCCACCGGGTGTGGACTTCAACCTGGCTTGGCTTTTTCAAAATCCAAGATGGCCGCCAAGATGGCCGCCAAAATGCTAGAAATGGCATATGTTCTGAACTAATTGACTTAGGAAGGTGATCCTGGTGTCTAAACATAGGTTTACTGGGTCAGAGATTCTGTTTCTGATGTGAAATGTATGTTTCGAATTTTGTCCGTATATACAAATCCAAGATGGCCTCCAAGATGGCCGCCAAAATACTAGAAATGGCATAACTTCTGAACAAATTGACGTAGGAAGGTGATCTTGGCGCCCAGACATAGGTTTTCAGGGACAGAGATTCTGTTTCTGATGTGAAATGTATGTTTCGAGTTAGTCCTGTATATACAAATCCAAGATGGCCGCCAAGATGGCCGCCAAAATGTACAATGGCATAACTTCTAAACAAATTGACGTAGGAGCATTCAATAAAACTTGTAATTTGATTAGTGGAGACCGTCTCAAGATTTGGAATTCACTTGAGATCGAAGAGGTTTATGTGGGTAGGGTGGCACAACATGTCACGCAAACAGTTGATTAATAAAGTTATGGCCCATTTCGGTGATGAAATGGTATCATTGCATTCACCAGGTATTGCTACATTACTTGTTTTCAGGAATCATGTTGCCAAAACGGTGAGGATTGTTGATGTTGTTGAAAATAACATTGATGAATTTGTCCTAAAAGTTGGACATCAAATAGCTAAAGAGTGTGTGACAGGTAAGCACAATCTGAACTCGTACAGCATGCATATTGACAGAACATCGGCATCTGAATGTATAAGTGAGGTAATGTCCAACCTGTTGTCTGTGGTAAGTCCAAAATTCATTCACTCGCTGCAATCTATCATGATTGGAAACATTGTGTCTAGTGTATGCACGTGTCAGCCAACACCACTTCAAATAGCTCTTGTGTTTTGCTAGGTGGGCACAAAAATATTATAACTGAACTGTACAAATATGGAGTTTTGCTGTTCGTATGATGAGGTTCGTAGGTTCATGCGTTCTGCTGCTGTCATGGCCGCGAAGGATACTGTTTGGGCTGGTCTGAGTGATGCTAGTTTTGGTGGGCTAGTTCAAGTTATCGTCGACAACTTCGATGCCATCATTCAGTCGCAGAACTGTCGTTTGGAGTGTCACTGCCTGGCAATGCTGGTCACTCAACCCAGAGTGGACACTGAGTACAAATCTGACAAGATTCCCCGGTTAACGAAACAAGAAATGTCTCAACCGATCCAATGCGAAATCCCTGTTGCACAATACACTGGGCCAAAGAAGCCACCAATGCCAATAACTGCCACGATGAAGTTTGATCCATCTGAGAAGTTCCAAAATGCTGCTTCAGTCTCTCTCGGCAGATCTCGTGAGATTGATTTTCAGTTCATGCGCAGTATCCTGTATGTCGCAGACACACCGGAACACAGTGGCTACAACAACATCGTCTTTGTCGAGAGGCAGGAATGTCACCAGCGACCAAATCGGCAGTGCGCTATCTACCTCTGATCAATATGACTCCAAGTGACCCAGACTGTATCAACACAGCAATGACTCATGGGTTCAAAATCACAAATGAATCAAATCAAAACTTAATGATTATCACATGTGATCAACAGCTCTACAAGGTCGTTGTTGATATCACTTTTCACACTCCAGCCCTTCTCACTCAGGTAGTTGCTGTGCTTGGTGGGATGCACTTCCTCATGGACTTTGTTGGATGCATAGGAGTTCTAGCTGCAGACAATGGAACAAAGGCTATTCTATCAAGTACATTTGGGTCTGTTGATAAAATGCTGTTAGGCAAAAAGTACCCCCAAAATGTCAGAGCCCTCCGTCTATTGACTGAAGAAATTCTCAGGCCTTTTCTTCGATCGGCATGCTGACTGCCTGGCGTCCATGGCCGATGTTGATGATGTACTCCGTGAGCTGAGCGGAAAGAGTCGAACCACAAAAATGTGGGTTGAACTGGTCATCAAGCCCACGTTTTTGATGATGCAATTCAGCAGAGCATCACATGAAGGCGACTGGCCACATCCACATCACAACAGCAGAAGCTATGTTGCCCTACATGTTCGCGCCAATCACCACAACTACGCTAGATATGGACTGTATTATGTTCGGTCGATGACGTGGTTGGGGCCTGAACTCGAGGATAAATTCATCAAAGGCGAACAAACCATGCATCACATGGATGGCCTGTGGAATGGAATGCCAACCAGACCAATTCATTGAGACCACCTGGATGAGGAAAGGACACGGTCCACAAGGGTCATTGGTGACACCCAAAACGCTCAAACAATGGCAACTTGGGTACATAGTAGGAATGCTGTGCAGACACATTACCAATGATCTACGAAGATGACAGGCAGTTCCGATTCGTACAGATGACGCACAAGGAGGGAGGACACATTCCGTGTACGACGAGATGCAGAATGACCGGGCCTCAATACGAACAACTCTCGAAAGTTGCATTGATCCAATGGATCCCGACTCACATGAAAGCTGGAGCTCTACTGAATATTTCGACAGGACAAATTGCAAACTCTGCAGTGAATGTTGACAGCGCCGTCGAAATCGGCAAGGAGCTGCTAACACAGTTTGAGACCACGTGGCCAGATGGATTTTATGGCAGGCTCTCCAAGCATGTTGCGACCTTCGCTTCCCAGAAAAAGCATGTTCTTGTTGGTGAACACAAAGTGTTGGATCAGGAGGCCATCTATGCCAGAGTAATAGGTCTTCTAGTTAGCAACAGAGATATTGACTTACCACAAGTACTCGCAACCGAGCTGGCAGCATACCCACCATCCATGTTCAATGCCGATGGGAGCATGAGAGTGGCGACCGGCAAATCAATACTCAAGAAAACTCTTGCCGTAGAAGTGGCATTGAGAAGTTGGGGCTCTCCAACTGTGGTGGTCTTCGATGTCTCGGCTGTTCTCTGGACGATTGAATGGCCTGCAAAGGGCACTGTTCAGACGTTTGCTCAAGGTTTCATAGTTTGGTTGGACTCCAAACTCACTAAGAGTGATGTGTATCTTGCATTTGACAGGTACCTTGACTACTCAACCAAGAGCAGCACCCGAGCAACGCGATCCACGACGTCCGCACGGGTCCACAAACTCAATCTGAAGTCACCACTTCCACCCCGTGATTCGGTGCTCAGAAGTACGCACAACAAGGTACAGATGAATCACTTGATTTGTGAACACAATCCTGACTGATAGCGATTTCCTCAGGCATGCAACACATGACCATCACCTTGTGGTGACTGGAGATGATGCAGTTCCTATACAGGTGTTCAAGGGGCGAAAACTACCTCATGTACAACTGACTTCTAAACACGAGGAGGCAGATATCATCATGACCCAGCAGGCCATTTTCCTTGGCCAGGATCCACAGGCCAGAGTCGCCGTCGTAGCTGATGACACAGATGTTTTCGCGTTACTGCTCCACCACTATGCATCACAGAACCTGCAGTGTCCCATGATTATGCAGTCTCCCATTCATGGCCGTACATGTGTTGACATCCCAGCAACAGTGAAGAAGCACTCCGATATCACCTCACAGGTCCTGGCCCTTCATGCCATAAGTGGATGCGATACTGTGGCGGCCACTTACGGAGTTGGAAAGGTAACGGCAATATCAGTGGCAAAGAAAGGACTTAAACTCGACACTGTTGGTAAAGTGGATGGTGATATGAAGCAGTTGAGACGGAGGCAACCACGTTTATGGTTGCATGTTATGGTAGCAAACTCAAGTGTGACTCCATGACAGAGTGCCGCCAACAACGCATGTGGGCGCTGAAAACCGGAAAAGGAGTACTCACTTCATCTGCCCCAAAACTGTGCTATCTCCCACCAACAACTCCGGCATTCGTCCAAAATGTGTTCAGATGTCATTATCAAGTTGCACAGTGGTATGGGGCTCTAGAAGCGGATCCACCTACCCTTAACCCAGAAGAGTTTGGATGGGAGGCAGACCATGTCAATAAAGCTCTATCTCCTCGCACTGTTGTTGGGGAGTACCTCTAGCTCCTGAAACTGTTCTCAAGCTCATTCGATGTGGCTGTGAGTCGGAACGAGCCTGTAAAGGCAACAACTGCGGATGCACTGGACGCCAAGTCGCATGTACCATCTTTTGTGGCTGTGGGTTAGGGCTTGACTGCCATAACCCATTCAATGACAAGCTGTCTACTGAGGATGATGATGACGAGGATGTGCCAGACGAATGTACTAATTCTGAGTAATTGTAGCATAATGATAATTACACATATATACATTATCAATGCTGATGTTTTTTCAATATGCTGTTGTAACTCATTATTGATGCAAATGTGAAAGGGTGTGTATTTCCTGAAACGTTCACAATTCACGAACACAGACATTTAACTTCATGAATGAGCCATTGCATAGTGACATGTATTGTTACAATCTCGCCATTGTGACCAGCGTAGCCGTATGTTGTTCATTATTCAGTCACCATGGCACAAATGTATTATGTTTACTGACACTACGTTAAATCTGTTTTTATCACCAGACACATAGATCTATTAGGGGCCATGTCATTTGAAATGTGTACATGAACGTCTACATGTAACTTGTATCAACACGTACAGTTTTCTACACAACTTGGTTGCGAAAACAATCACATGGTTTTCACTGGTTTCGCTTATTTGTTTCGTATATTGCATCGCAACATGTAGGCAAACACTTGTCGTTGGTTGAATGGAGATCAATACAATGTATTTCCTTGGCTACAATTAGACGTACACATACACATATCAAACCACAAGGTCCCTATTTTGCCAACAATAATTGTTGGCATCAGCTATTTTCATCAGATGACTGAATAAGATTTCAACAACTGATCATTATTATCAACGCTCTATGTCATGTATGACTTAAATAATTAAAATGATTTTTAAAAAAAAAAAATTAAGCAGTCATTCTGTAGGTCATATTTGATTTTCCTGCAACACCAACACCAATATTGGTCACCCCCCCCCCCCCCCCCCGCCCCCCCCACCAAAAAAAACCCGATATCTAGAAACCAAAGATCACATTCCTAAGTCAATTTGTTCATAAGTTGTGTCATTTTAACATTTTGGCTGTGATCTTAGCGGCCATCTTGGGTTTTTATACATAGGACTAAGTCGAAACACATATTTGACATCAGAAACAGAATATTTGACCATGCAATCCTATGTTTAGACCCCAAGCTTACCTTCCTTAGTCAATTTGTTTTTGCATTTTGGCGGCCATCTTGATGGCCATCTTGGATTTGTATATGCATTTTGGCGGCCATCTGGGATTTTTTCTATACATGACTAACTCTAAACATACATTTCACATCAGAAACAGAATCCCTGACCCCACCCCGAAAACCTATGTCTAGACACCATATCACCTTCCTACGTCAATTTGTTTAGAAGTTATGCCATTAGTAGCATTTTGGCGGCCATCTTGGCGGCCATCTTGGATTTGTATATACAGGACTAACTCGAAACATACATTTCACATCAGAAACAGAATCTCTGTCCCTGAAAACCTATGTCTGGGCGCCAAGATCACCTTCCTACGTCAATTTGTTCAGAAGTTATGCCATTTCTAGTATTTTGGCGGCCCATCTTGGAGGCCATCTTGGATTTGTATATACAGGACAAATTCGAAACATACATTTCACATCAGAAACAGAATCTCTGACCCAGTAAACCTATGTTTAGACACCAGGATCACCTTCCTAAGTCAATTAGTTCAGAACTTATGCCATTTCTAGCATTTTGCGGCCATCTTGGCGGCCATCTTGGATTTTGAAAAAGCCAAGACAGGTTCAAGTCCACACCCGATGGATTCTGTTTCTACATGCCATTGGATGTCTAATCAAAAATGCAAAAAAATGATTTTAGGAGTAAATTTCTACCTTTTGGAAAATATGGGGTTGAGCCACCTGACTATAATTCAACGTGACGATGATTCGGAAGTTGTTCGAGAGGACGCTACAAGTGAGTTTCCATGTTCGGCAACCATATTTATACATGTAAGAGCGAGTTCGTGACCGAATGAAACTGCGGCTATATGCAATCGATATTGTAAACTGATTGTGGATAACCATCAGTAACATTTCCGACCAACACCTGATATATGTAATTAAATATTATGATATACGTATTCAGGTACGGGAGTAATTGCAGGAGTTACCGTTCACAACTAGGGGATTGTCCTATTTTAGAGCCCTTCGAAATGCACTGTCCTGTGTTTTACGGCATTTAAATTCGGGGGGGAGGGGGGGGGGGGGGGTGTTGCAACCCCGGAACCCCCTCCAGACCCCCTCCACACCATGGTATTAGTATTCAGTATTCTATCGGTACGCCTTCGCGCATTCAATATACATTTCGGAAATTGCCAGGTTAAACCATGACTGACAGCATATGAAAAGAAATTTCACCGTGAATATCAGTGATTTACAAGGCAATACAAAATATGAGTACCACAGACGAATATAAAAATCTAATATTAAATAAAGTGAACATGGTTTCCATGAATAAAACGCCACTATCGTAAATGTAACTACGAGAAAGAAGAAACTAGAGAGAAACAAGTGAACATCTAATAGTTACTCTTGAAACAATCAGTAAAAATGATTAGCTACAATAATTTGCCTCCGATATGTTATCTACGGCTACAATTTGACCCATTCAAAAAATGTGAGCAACCGAAGTGCATACCCAAACCTGTTGCATGTACAGTGGGGTCAGCGTGTAAGTGCACACACGAACGAACACGACAGGTTGGTTCCAAATTTAGCAAACCATATTGTATACCTTTAAACAAATACTCTTTGATGTAGAACTAGTAAATTGACAAATATAATAGAACGGAGAAATCATTTTCCCATGGAAGCCATATTTTCTCTTCTTGTTTCTCAGCATTCAACTGAACGCAATGAAGCTTTCAAATTTACAAGATATACATGTACATGTCAGATAAACACATTGACACGGTAAACTAACCAATTTCTGCATGTTTATGGTATGTATTAATAATTTATTGATACAGTTTTGACAGTTTTATATCGCTAACATATCAAACGCGCCGGATAACCAGTTGCAAAAATCACTCTTCCATGTGTTATATTAAACGGATGGGGTTAAATTGCTACCATCGCATCGCGAGTGGTATGGAGCGGGGTAACAATTTTGTTTCTATACACAAATCAGCATGGCGATAGTGTAGATATAGCAGAGAAACACGGCGAAACTTTAGAACGAAGCCGGTATTACACCGTTGCAAATATGTCACAGGAAAAATGGCGGCACTGTACCGTCGTAAAAGACTCAATGGAATGCTGATACAAGTTTAGAAAAAAATGGCCGTCGTCATTACATGTACACACATTACATGTACATGTTCGATGTTCCAGCGGTAATGCGATGGAATTAAATTGAGGGAACGAATTGTCATTTTGTGCGAACGAATTGTTAATTCGTGGGAACGAATTGTTAATTCGAGGGAACGAATTTTTATTATATCGTGGGAACGTATTGTTAATTCGAGGGAACGAATTGTTAAATTGAGTGAACGAATTGTTATTTCGTGGGAACGAATTAATAAAAAAAATCCCCGTCCCCTGCGAGGCTCCGTACCAATAATGGGCATTGTATCTTGATGTCATTAACCCAAACCCATTTCAGTCTAAGGATACGATAATTTTGTAAAAGAAAATCTCATTATTTTGTTTATTTTTCAATGACAGTATATGTTGCTACCACTTGTTTGAACCGTCTCGTCGAGACGATTCAAACGAGTGGTAACAACATATACTTTCGAGATGAAATGGATTTTTTCTCTCATAAAAGATTCATATTACTATAATTGTATCCCGTCTTTAATGGGTTAATGACAGGCCATGTGATTTTGTACCTTACAAGATGTGCGTCCTCTCGTGAATAATATGTACAACATTTACGATATTTTTCGTAAATGAAACCGAAAGTGGATGAAAAGTTCAGTACAAATGCTATGAAAAAACTGTCATTTAAAGAAATCTCACAGTTTCTGTCGATAGTTTTCATGAAACATCGCACATTCTTTTATTTACAAAATCACAGGGTTTGTCCCATTTGCTTATCGTACTATTTCTTTAAATTCAATATTGACACACATAACAACATTCTCTTTCAGATTATGTTGCTGTATGTATTTGGTAATATCACATACATGTATAACTAGTACGACGATTCCTCCATCTTGATTTCGGAGAGACGGAGCCATTTCAGGCTAAGGTCGTAAGGATTTTGTTTATTTTTCCATGACAGTATATGTTGTTACCACTTGTTTGAACCGTCTCGTCGAGACGGTTCAAACGAGTGGTAACAACGTATACTTTCGAGATGAAATAAAGAAAATAGGGATTTTTTTCTCATAAAGTTCTTGATCTTTGTAGGGTTACTATGATCGCACACATCCTTATCATGACATATGACATAATGCGATTTATGAAACTTAATTTAGAGCATAAAATGATCTAGCCTTTGGTGTCGTCTGTCTTCCGTAGCTGTTGGTGTCATACGCTAGTTATACATCAGTAGACGACATACATCAAGGTGCATTATCTAGTGGTTACATCAACAACAACAATGGCTGAAAGTGTTGAAAGCTCGTCCCCTCCAAAGTAAGTATTATTTGATATTTTCCTTAATATGCAATAGATTTTGACGAAATATGCGCAGCAAACGCGTCTTCAGTAACAACATGTACAAGGTGGGGGATCACGTGGTTTCCGAACGGCATGACGTCATGTTTTTTAGATGTGTTTCCAGTAGATTTCTTTAATATCTTGCTAATGGAATGACATATTTTTATGAAATATACCGCAGCAAATGCGGTACACGTTGCCCTTCATTGTATAGGCTATTATGTCGTTTTGACGAAGAGTCGGTTACCGTAAATGTAAATACAAACTAGAGCACGTGAATGTAAGAAATAAACGGTACTCGATTCTTTATAAAATTTATAAGTTATTGATAAAGAACACCATGAAACACATATGCCATCGTATTTGGACCGCTACATATCATCAAAATCCGTCCGTTTGTAAGGAAGATTTTAATGAAAATCTACTGTAAAAATGACGTCACAGATTAAGTCACGTCGGAAAATAGGGTTCGGAAACCACGTGATCACACGCCTTGATATACTTTCGAGATGAAATAAAGAACGGTCGGTAGACACGGAAATCGATTCTTCGCAAAAATGACGGAAGTTTGGGCCAAAGTAGAGAGACAACCAAATGCAGCTTAACAAGACGTTTGATGCGTGATATTTCATAAAAATCCGTTGCATAATAAAGACAAAATAAAAGAATACGTACTTTAAATCGGAGGGGTTCTGGCAATTTCAGTACTTTTTATTTTTGTTGTAACCACGTGATCATACACCTTGTACATGAATATGCATTTATCAGGTATCGAGTTCGCAAAGCACACCTGCATATCTTGGCATAGTCATATGTCTGATTTACAGTGGAACCTCTCTAAACCGGACACCCTGGGGACCTGCCAGGGTGTCCGGTTTAGAGAGGTTCCAGTGTAGTTAATTGAGTGGACGTTACTAACAGTGCATAATTTCCCATGTTAAATCCCCATAGACATCTTCACTCTGTGAAGATGTCTATGGGGATTTAACATGGGGAATTCTGTTCACTACGCATTGAACCTCTGCTGTGGTTAATCTGGGGATTCACCGATCCGAAAGATACGAATAAGTCTCAGCATTCCGTTGAGTGACACACCATACATATACATCCAACGCATTAATATCAACTCGACAAATCTAAATTTATGTTTTCAACATTTTCCAAAAAAAAAGAAAAGATGATTAATCTTCGTGTCTAACAAATATTTGCAATTTGAGACAAATCTGACTAAAGCGGGTTCTTTCATTTCTAACAAGCGCATATACTGGTTAGTTGTTAGACTGGTGGAGCTAATACTAACTTTCCGATTTAATTGATTGTTTATTATTGGTACGAATAAATGACGAACAATGTAGACCCTGATCAGACTGCGCGGATGATTTGGGTCTACACTGATCGCAGAGAGAACAGAGAACATTAATGCTCTCAGTCGTGACGCGGATTTTGTGGTTCGGTTTATTGTTGTTGTTGTTGCTTAGATTTTAGGGTTGATATTGGCTCGATGACCTTCCACATCCATGGATCACTCCACTATATGTGTTGTTGCATTACTGGGTTGTACCAGTACTAACCAAGGGCCCGTTTCACTAAACTTCGTTGGACTAAAACGTTCGTAAGCGCAGATTTAGAATAGTCTGTAAATGTCAATTGATGGATTTACATTTATTGAGCATATGCAGCTTATGCTCCATAAATGTAAATCCAATAATTGTCTACAAGAAAACATTGTTAATGTGAAATTTACAGACCATCATTATTTCGCACTTACGAATATCTTAGTCTTAGCCTCTGTGCCGTTGGGTAGAACCAACATACCCTTACCTTTTCGGCGGCCCGTTGTGACCGAGTATGTGGTCTATTAATTGCTGTTTGTGTTTGACATGTAGTGCCGAGGCTTGCCGTATTTCATTTTGTGTTGTATTACTCTGTGTACGTCCTCCGTGTGGCATTGTATGCTTGCTCACATCTATGCGCAAATATATCCATATGTGAACACTATGAGCTGTTTATGGGTGGTTTGTACATGTATGGCGTCCACCCCTTTCGGAGATTCGGGTCATATGATAAAATATGTTCGTGCCGTTGTCGCATGTAGCGAGACGGGGTCTTATATGTTGTGTATTGTAAGTTGGTGTTTTGTGACCTTTGACTTGTTGGGACAAGGGTATTGTGTAGGGGCTTAGGGTTGGGGGACATATCAATTCCAGAATTGTCCCGCGCCAAGCAGACGGTCCGCACATTAGCCGCATCCGGTCCGTAGCGAGGCAGTTTGCCCGTCGTGTGTGTCTTTTTATGTGATTCGGTTATCGCTTAAAAAGAAACATCGCGGATGAATACGGATGAACATTTATAGTCACACGGGATCACGAGGTAGAATTGACCAATAATGACAATTATTATATGACTGAGAAGTCCAGCCACGTGATTGAGGACATATATGCTATTCACCTGAATATCTGGGTCTGGGACTCGTCTCGACGAGTCCGAGAGTGATATTCTAAATGTGATACTGCCCTGGATGCGCCAGTCACTGATCACGCAAACGGGAAACATGACATGGTTCAACGACCAGCCATTTGAACAAAACTACGCAAATAGTATCATCCAATCAGCTACAAATGTACGGACCTTCGAATGAATATGACTTTTCGAAGGTCCGTAAATCTAGTGTACATCTCCTCAAAAGTCAATAATTGTATTCGTTTTCCCAAATATCTCAATAACTACGGATGTAAGAGAGATAAATTCATAATAGACAGTCCGAACAATTAAATGATATCATCTGTTGATGACGTCGACCTAATAGTGTGGCTAGTAAATTCACATGAGCTATGATTTTTGCGTCAACTTTCCACGTCATTTACGGAAAATGTTCCATTTATTTTCGAAATCAATATCGGCAAAAAGGGATGTAATACCAGAGCCGGGATCATTAATTTTACTTTTTTCCTGACATAACTTCTGAACGCATATACAATGCACACGGTTGGAGGTCCCCAGGGTTTCCGTTTATTCCACTATGTCAAGGTAGCTGCACGTTTTCCGCTCTATATGCTATAGGAATGAATGGCCTTTTTGTGGAATTTATCGGGGTATGGAAAAGCCACTTTCGCAATTGGCGATAAAAATAAACAATGGGCGATAAAGAATTACAATTTTCGAAAAAATTTATTTATTTATTTTTTTTTTTCGAAAATTGTAATTTTTTATCGCCAATTGTTTATTTTTTACCCTATTGGTTATTATAGGAATGAATGGCCTTTTTGTGGAATTTATCGGGGTATAAACTTGGAAAAGTCGCGGGAATACTGGACGAAGGCGTTGACGTCGTTCATACTTCGCTACCTTGTTATTGAGAGACAACTCTACAATGTGACACAACAATATCACCATATAAAACTTACATAATACATTTTGTATTAGCAAAATGCTTAGGTCACTCTCCACGAAGTAAAAAGTAAACAAAGAACACGTCAAACGCACATTTGGAAATACTACTCCGTCATAACTCTAATGTAATGCAGTGTAATGAAATGTAATTAGAGATATGTACTCAGTGTTAATGTCAATGCTATCTCTGGCGGAAACAATGCATATTGACTTATTATAGTTAAACCAGACAAATTACACAGGGTGTCCGTTTTAGAGAGATTCTACTGTATATGTGTCTGTGACTGGAGAAATGGGTCTATCGGTTTTGAGACCAGTGTAGATCCAGATCAGCCTGTGCAACTTGCATCCACACAGTCTGATCAGGATCTGCACGGTTCGTCATTACATCAATGAAACACCCGCCATGTTTCTTCTAATATAACAAGCAATATGGATCGTTATCAGGCTACACAAGTGTGTTCGTTGATCAGGAGCTACACTGGTCACAAAACCCATAGGTCCCATTTCTCCAATCAGAGACACAGAATTATGGGGATGACTAATCTGGTATTGTTACATGGCTGCCGTTGTTCGACACCGCTAATACCCGTGTTCAAACGTACAGCGCTACGTAATGCATGTGTACTCATGACGTTACTAGAACGAGCCATCATGTCACCAGACCAGTTCACAACGGTCGCACTGAGATTTTGATATTGATGCGGCCGCATCACGTGACGTATACTGCGGCCCCGGAATATGTATGTGTAAATCAACTGTTTGAATGAAGCGGGTTAGCAAAAAAAAAACAGTACCGAAAGTAATTGCGTATGCTCAAATTTACGCGATATTTCCGACGGAAATGTACAATAACGTTCGACCATGTCCAGTCGTGGGTAAATCGTTTGCCACAGCAAACGTTTACCCACGACTGGACATTGTCGAACCTTGTAAGTGATATTATGCCATTTATCTGCGTCTTTCCGCTTTATCCTAACCCGAATTTTCTATCTGTAACGTAATTCGGGTTAGCTTTATCGAATCAAAAGTGTAGTTACTGATTATTTAGGATACTATACTTGAAGCGTGCTTAAATAACAGTGGTGTGTGTGAGTGATATACATCGCCCACCGTGAAATTTGGTTGACATGTGGAAATTGAATACCAAGGAAAAGTAGCGATAATCTAGAAACATCGCTTTTTAATTCACTTACTAACGATTGTAGCGCTATTGGGTTTCCGTTGACAAAGGTGGCTTTATGACGGCGAACAAGGTTCGGCAATACTTTTGATAATTCTATGATTGATTGCCGATGATCTGCAAACAAACAATACGGTGATTATTGTAGCCGTGGTATGTAAATGTACGTGTAATGGCGAGGACAATGAATGAAAGGACACGCGTACTGCACGAACGTCACCCTGGATTGACGGATGGCTGGTTGGTTGGATAGCCCGATGGGTGAAAAATAGAATGCGGATGGATGGATTGATGGATGGATGGGTTATGGGTGGATGTCGGCGGGCAAATTGACGATACTTTGATTACAGTGGGGTCAGCGTGTAAGTGCACACACGAACGAACACGACAGGTTGGTTGGTTCCAACCTGTCTTGTTCGTTCGTGTGTGCACATACACGCTGACCCCACTGTACATAAAACTATCTGACATTGCGCGAATGAATTTATAAACAAATGAACGGACGAATATTGAATGCTTTCAAGTGTCAGCATTTCTGTTCTCCAAGCCCGTCATACAGTGGACCCTCTCTAAAACCGGACACCTTGGGAGGTCCCAGTACAGTGGAAACCTCTCTAAACCGGACACCCTGGGAGGTCCCCAGTGCAGTGGAACCTCTTCTAAACCGGACAACCCTGGGAGGTCCCCAGTACAGTGGAACCTCTCTAAACCGGACATCCTGGGAAGTCCCCAGGGTGTCCGGTTTAGAGGTGTTCCACTGTAAATCAGACATATGCCTATGCCAAGGCATGCGTGTGTGCGTTGCGAAGTCGAACAGGCATTATCATCAGAGATAGATGACAATATAATTAATATAATTAGGGATACGTAGACTGCCCACGTGTCCGGTTTAGAGAGGTTCTACTGTACATTGAATTCATAATCGAAGATTTTCGGCGACTTAAGGACTAATTTTATAGAACATTACCATTTCTTCAAAGGTAATAGCTGCATAACAGTGATGTGATATGTGAGTATACGACATGTGAATAGTCTTTCGTTACTATATACTATATGGCACATGGAGTTACCATCTCCGACATTTTAGTGTGTACAAGCCACCAGTCAGTCTCACTACTTGGAACGTTGTATTTATATACATGCATCTGTTACGACGACGACACACAATTGGCACTTCCGGTTTAGTATTATGTTCTTGTGGTTGGCAGATTAGTTGAAAGTATGTGTCTACAGTAACGGCATGTAGCCGTGACAAGTGACATTGACGGGTGACCCAGTCGGGCTGGAGTCTGAGCCAATGTAAACACGAACATGTCGATATACGCCAGTCGACAGCCGACTCACACAGCTACATGTAGTCCGCCCTATATTCTGGCGCGGAGGTTCATGACCGTCAACTGCGTACTTGGCCACTATGGCAGACTGCGTAATTTAATCACTGCCAATCACGCATACAAATGGACAATCCTACATCAAGATGGAAGTTGTTGTTGTTTGTTGTAGCTTTCTTCTGTTGGGGCGCTGCTGTCGTAGATTCCTGTTGTTGTAGCTTTATGTTTTGCATACGGGAACCCGTATGCAAAACATAAAGCTACAACAACAACAACAACAGCAACAACAACAACAGCACAATCTGACCATGCTTGTCAGTTAAGTCACAATGCCGTCTACAATACATGACGAAAACGTCATATCGATTTTGTTTATGAATTATTGGCTTTATGTACGTTCACAATGCGGAAACCCGCATGCAAAACATAAAGCTACAACAACAACAACAGCAACAACAATAACAAAAACAACAGCACATGAGACCATGCTTGTCAGTTCAGTGACAATGCCGTCCACAATACATGACGAAAACGTCATATCGATTTTTTTCATGAATTATTGGCGTTATGTACGTTCACATCTACGTACACGTATACAGTGGGGTCAGCGTGTATGTGCACACACGAACGACGACAGGTTGGTTCCAACCTGTCGTGTTCGTTCGTGTGTGCACTTACACGCTGACCCCACTGTAGGGCTACTCTGGTTGCAGCGATGTCCACGCATGAATATGATTGTATACAGGAAAACATTTTATGTTAGATATACACCATCATTAGTTGTAGTATGAGCATATCACGAAATCCTTTGATTTTATTCTTTCCATAATATAAACCCGACTATAGCCATATTGGTTAGAAATGATGCGTTATTTTAAGACATTATACGCAAACATGAAATTTGCCAATAACGCCTAAATATAGAAACAATTACGAAATTATTCTGCAACTGCCTTGAAATTTAGACGACGTAATAGCCATGAATATAAAGACCATATGTACGTTTTTTTGTGATGAAAAAATGTAACCTTTTTACCATTTTTAAGTAAGCTGATTCCAAAACTATTAAAACGGGGTGAATCTCGACTTTGTCTCAATCATGCCGAAAATGAGATACACCAAAAGGGTGAATAACATTTGGTACGTGTAATATTACTAAGTATCAAAACCTTAACAATTTTGACAAGATATGGGAGCCATTAAAGAATGTATGCACACGAATCGCAGCCAATTGATATCAATTAACGAAACATGCAGATACACCCCCTCCCCCCACCCCCATTGTTCACAAGTTCTTGAACTGTTTTGTCCGACCTGGCTTACGACCAAGCACGCATACTAAGAAAAAACAACAAAACACCGTTTTCGTCATTTTTTTGGTCCCTATAAAAAACGTTATATTCATACATACAACTCATAAGACTTGTATCATGTTGCATGTTGCTAATATTGACTCAACCCCTTTCACACTAGTCTGGGATGGTCTGTGGATCAGGGACAGAGTACAGGACTTCACTACTGAAGGTTGTGAGTTCAAAACCTACCCTAGGGCATGTATATATTTTAATATTTCCATCGAACTGGTCTGTCGAATGATACGTCAAACTTTAATTCCATCCTTATCAGACCTTAGCTGTTGCTGGGACGTTAAAATATACTCATTCTCATTTCACACTTGGTGATTGGAATGAGACATTTAATGTAATATTTTAATCTAATAAAACAATTGCGATCAGTGAGGATTCTGATGGGATGATTGAGTTGTTTCATCCATATATATCTATACTGTTCGTTATAACTATTACAACTAGCGTTTGGTGTTGAAGGTTAGCATTTACTGATAGTATAGACAGATACCATGATACTGTTATATATTGTGTACATGACAGCCGGCTACAATAAAATGCAAGTACAGTGGAACCTCGCTATGCCGAACACCGCCATAGTGTCCGGTATGGTGGGCTTTCCACTGTAAGCAATCAATCACCAGCTGTCAGGCCCACACAGCATGGACCTGGTACAAGAGCGGGGCTTTGAGGTACACGAGTTGTACAGTTGAACCTCCCTACACCGAACAGGCCGATGGTACACGTAGTGTTTGGTATAGTGAGATTACACTGTATTAAAATAATTGAACTAAAGTGGACTCGTGCCCTGCTGTCATGCACACTCCAGTGACTACACATGTATATACTTCATATTATGTAACACATATGTTTGTAATACCCAATTGCTTCAGAAATGATGGAGTAACAATACTCAATTACTAATTCCTTATCTGGAGCCCTGAAGATCTATAAAACTCGATACGTTGTACTTGATTGTACACCCATAGATGTTTATTATAATAAGCTCAGAGTTCTATACAATACAGCTGTTTACGATGCTTGTGTAATACCTGTTGGAGTTGTTTACAAAACTGGAGATCTTCTTCGTCAGAGGGAATGTGGCCGTGACTGGATAACTGGGGCTTGTGTCTTTTGTGGCAGGTATACATGTATATCCATATTGCATCTCCGCAATCTGACCAGGATGTGCACAGTTGCCTTCCAGCCAGGGAAACATCCATGTGTTGTTTTGAACTATGGCGTCTCTACGCAACATCCGCGTAGAAACTTAGAAACAAATGATTATATTAGGAGCTACTGTCTGTTCCACGTTTTGCTTTTGGCTATTAACCACATTAAATCTAAACAATATTTAAATCTAAGTACTTTTTCATCAATAACAAAAAAGTCACCCTCCCCAAACAATTTTGTTTCATGAAATTCCATCAAATATTGATTTTATTGCGAAAAAACGATTTTCCTATAAGAATTTAACATGGGGGCTAAAAATAGATTTTTTTAAAATATATTTTTATTGTCAACCGATTTTCAAAATCTAACTTTTGTTTTCTTAATTACATCATTTTCAAGCTATCTTTCAGGATAAAAAAAAAATAAAAAAATAGTTTTTGCAATAAAATCAATATTTGATGGAATTTCATCAAACACATTTTTTGGAGGGTGACTTTTTTGTTATTGATGAAAAAGTACTTACTTTTAAATATTTTTTAGATTTATTGTGTTTAATAGCCAAAAGTTCGTCGGCAGCAAAACGTGGAACAAATAGTAATCTGGCCATATATACCATAAACCCTATTTCTCCAGCCTGTCACAACATAATTTGAACACGCCATGTGATTTTGTACCTTTTGCAAAATCACGCCATGTGATTTTGTACCTATCTGCATAATTTCATTAAATACGTTTACAAAATTCCAATATTTTTCATATAAATAAAGTCAAAAGTTGACACAATTTTCAGAGTACATGCGGAATAAGTAATTCCGCATGTACTCTGAACATTTGGTCAACTTTTGACGCCATTTACGGAACACATTGTAAATTTTGTAAACGTATTTCATGAAATTACGCAGATGTCCGAAGGTACAAAATCACATGGCGTGTCTCATATGTGTAATTCTCATTCTGTATTGCTTGGCTACCCACTCCAAACCCTGAGTGAAGGATATTGTGTTCGTATACCACATATAGTAAAGCAGCCTGACACTAACACATCAGGGGCGTTTCACTAAACTTCGTACGTCTAAAATGTTCGTATGAGAAAAATTATGATAGTCTGTAAATTTCACATTAACATTGGTTTCTTGTAAACAATTATGGATTTTCATTTATTGAGCACATGGCTGCATATGCAGCCTATGCTCAATAAATGCAAATCCATCAATTGAAATTTCCAGACGATTCTAAATTTGCACTGACGAATATTTTAGTTTAGTTTAGTGAAACGGCACCAATTATTAAACAAATTCATCGAATTCTCCTTCATGTAAGTATACATACAGATAGCATTTTTGTCTAATCAAGAATGTATTAAAGCAATAACTTGGATGTCAGACTACTTTATTACAAACAGTTTATGTAATGCTGTTTCAACACAGAATACTCAACCCTTGTTTTCGTTGTAGGTCAACGCATCTCTTAGGGGAATAATCGAGGTATTATTTTCGTCCATATGCCATAGCCTATTTTTATTTTCAGAGCGCATATGTTACTTTTCAGTTCTTGGAATGGAACTAGGTCCTCTTAAACACGCCCTGTATTGTCTGAGAGTTCCAACTCATGTGAAAGCACATATTTTCGGATTGATTCGGCTTGCATTGGCATTGCTTATTATGTGACTGGATAAATTGGGCGTATGTGATTTGTGCTCAGTGTAGCTTCTGATCAAATAACAGTCTTCTGAATAACCCGAACTCTCTGTCTGTAACGCAGGGTGACTTGTACAGCCATAAAATTCGGGTTCTCTCCTGAAGAGTAGCATGATACAAATCTGGGGGTCGTTTCACTAAACTTCGTACGACTAAAATGTTCGTAAGTGCAAATTTAGAATCGTCTGGAAATTTCAATTAATGGATTTACATTTATTGAGCATAGGCTGCATATGCAGCCTATGCTCAATACATGTAAATCCAATAATTGTTTGCAAGAAAACAGTGTTGATGTGAAATTTACAGAATACGATGTTTAGTGAAACGGGCCCCTGTATTGTTTATTAGAAACATGAAGGGTGTTTCGTTTGTGGAATGGCGAACTGTGCAGCTCGTGATCAGACTGTGCGTATGCACAGCTGATCTGGATCGACAATGGTCGTAAAATACATAAGCCCCATTTTATCTCCAGCCGCATAATAGTATTATAGGCTACATGTGGCCAGTGTTTAATACGACCGGAGCGAATTCCGGTTGCGGAAAAACGGGAAAATGCTTTCACATTTCGATAACAATAACGTGAAATGTCAAAATGCCTTAGTGAGTTACGTATGTGTCGTCTAGTGTCTAATTGTCTACCTACAAGGAGCACTTCCTCGACAGCGCCTCGTGTGTACCTAATTGATGAGAACACGCGACGCTCCTATTACCGGATATTGACTATGGCTATTATATGGGGCGCTGGTGATCATTACAGCTAGAGTCTCACATGCCCGGTTATAAGTTGGTTAATGATGACATATGTTTTGGTCCATTCTTTAGATAAGACATTTTTCGTGCATAATATACATTCAATCACCATTACCCGACGTATTAATTTGCGTTATCAAATCTTTGACACATTTCCGGGTGATATTTTTGTATTAACACAACTCGTGTGCAAGGTATGTGCATGAGGATGTGATGCTTGTCCGCATGTACGAGGAGATAATCCGCGAGCTAAGGCTCGCGGATTACCTCCTCGTACACGCGGACGAACCGTGATCTAACTTATATACTTACTATACTTTGTATGTCAAACGTAAATTTACACACTGATATCTGGGGTGATAAGCGTTTCCTTGAAATGTTAACGGGAATTACTATTTGTTCTCCGTATTTATAGTTTGATGTGCAATGATCTTACTTTATAATCTGTCAATAAAATTATTTTTTCAGGTGACGCATTTAATTTGTATAAATAATTTACAAATGTCCTGCCTCATTTGCATATGAAAATAGCCTGATACCACCGCGAGTCACTATCAGATAAATAGAAATTACTAAATGATTATATCTGTATTGTGGGCAATCGTAATTTTGAAACCTGGTGGCATGGTTACACAATTATACACTTATTTAATTCCCGTAAAGAACATTGCATGCCTACAAGATGGGACCCCACCTTTAAGTAACTATTGCGTTGTGTGACAATAATAATTCTTCTTCTTCTTCTGGTAATATTTGTTTTAGAATGTCATCAATAAATGTCATCATTACTATCTGTACTAAAACAGAAGCAGTATTACCGCCCTTCATACACCAACAACAATACTATTGCCAAATATTAATTAATTTTGAGCCCGGATATGAAAGTATCCCTATTTTTCACATCACCGTTTTTCGCTTGCATTGGATTCATAAGGAAATACAATATTGTTCGCACATGACGATGATCGCTGACTTTTCTGTCGATTTTAGACTGCATGGCGAACAGTGTAGCCCCTGATCAGACTGCGTGGATGCGCAGGCTTATCTTGGCATACACTGATCGCGGTGACCATAATAAACGTATGTTCGATATTGTATGTATATATATTCTGATTCCATTGAAACCCTAAGAATGCCGGGAACCAATATGGCTGTCTTCAGTTGCAGTTAGTTGATAACGAATGAAAATTGACTTGTAGATGTCATATCCGGCTTTGGAAACCCTTTCCAGGATGATTGTTCTGAGCTGTTGGTATTGAATACATGTGTTTGCGCAGATGAATCAATTTTAGAGACAATTCGGACAATTGAATCGCTAGGTAGAACGCAGTATCTAAATAGTGTGAAATATGTGATTGAGACCAGAGACATACCAATTCAGAATCCAATCAAGAAAAGCTCGCTTCCACTACTGAAATCCCTCCCCAAATCAAAGACAAGTCCAAAATCGTCGCAGGCTGTTAAAGTGCAACGGCAAAACAGCTACCTATTTGGTCGACTATACATTGCTAATCAACAACGTGATGGAG
>CM055265.1:176112723-176156565 GCA_029237695.1 Conchocele bisecta
TTTCCATCCCACGGGTGTGTCGGAGATACTTTTAAGCTGTGGTCCTGACTATATGTGGCTGTGACTGGAGAAATGGAGCTATGGGTTTTGCGACCAGTGTAGATCCAGATCAGCCTGTGCATCCACACAGTCTGAAACAGGATCTGCACTATTCTCCATTTAATCAATGAGACACCCGTCATGCTTCCAACAAGAAACATAGACCGCTATCAGGCTACAGGAGTGAGCTATTTGATCAGCAGCTACACTGGTCACAAATCATACAAGCCCTGTTTCTCCAGTCACGACCACATATGAGACACGCCATGCATTTTGTACCTAAGAACATGTGCGATATCTCATTAAAAATATTTACAAAATCTACGATATCGAAAGATGACAAAAGTTTCATAGCAAATGCGGAATCATTTACGGAAAAGATCACATCTGTAAATATATTTCATGAAAAATCGTACATGTTCTTAGGGGACAAAATCGCATGGCGTGTCTCATATGACCTTAACTGTTGCTGGGACATTAAACCTTTTCACTTTTTATCACGACAGGTGCCGTGTGAGGGGCCCCTGGTCTGGATTATATCTGCTGGTGCTGGTTCAGTGGTTTTGTGGAATGGCCCTCGGCGTTCTCATCTCGGCCAAGTGCACGGAGGAAACGTCCGCCATCCAGGTCGCGCTCGGGTCTTACTTTCCTTTTCTGTTAATCAGTGGTGAGTTAGTTGTGTCTGACGTACCGTATTTATTCTAATAAACGCCCCCAGTGCTGCAATTTGTGGGGATCAAAACATGGAAAATAGGATCAAGATATGTTATTTTCAAATACAAAAGCCATTTAAAACAATGTTTTAAATGGCCTTTGTATGTGAAAATAGCAGATTTGGAATGCAAATATGGGAGGGGGCTACTATTAGAACAAATACGGTATATGAGGGTTGATCAAAGATCCGTCATCCAAGGGGGCACTAGGGTCTTACTTACCTTTCTGTTAATTAGTGGTGAGTTTGTGTAACTGACGTATTATAATGAGGGAAGGTGAGTTAGTGTAACCAGAGCTGAAGATAAGGCACGGAGTGGTGTATTTTACACATTTATACATTTATGTTAGCTGAATACGCATAATGATTCATACCTTAGCAGTGAAACCCACGGGCAAAGTGATCCGAAGTAGTAAAGGGTTGCTGGCATTGGATCAGGACACTGTCTTTCAGTGCTAAAAGATTTTATGGTAATTTCAATGCTGAAGGAACTGTACTACTTTCGTGTGGTATGGGCCTGGCACCAGGTCAGGTTATTCTAATTTGAATATAGGCTGAATATATATTTATTTTGATGTAAGTATTCCGTTCTGATTTTGGGATTTTCGCCCCAATGCAGGGGGTTAAATGCGGGATTGAACCCATTGGCCCGGCCTTAAATTACCTAAGCTGTTGATAGGCCGTCAAACACCAATAAACAAACAAATAAATAAACTACCTCCACACAGGCGCATTCTCATTGACCTTGCTATTGACTGGACATAAACATCCCATCAATCAGTTAATCAAGCAATCAATCAAATAGATATAACAATTTTAATTTTTATACGACGCTCTAATCACATTTTGATGACATTTCTCATGCTGTATCACAAACTTATATCTTCTTGAATTTTCCACTTTCCTCACATTGTGTCACGTATTTATATTGGCTTGTATTCCAGGTGTCATCTGGCCACTAGAAGCCATCCCAATGTGGCTGCGGTATTTGAGCTACGTCTCTCCGCTAACGTTCTCCACGGTGGCTCTCAGATGTGTCCTCGCCAGAGGTAACCCTTGATACTTGGATACTTGATCCCCTGCTTTTAAACTTTCTGATCATTCACTCCGTGCGTACGCTCGACATCAAGAAGTTTGATTGGCCGAGACTGAGTCTCGGCCAATCAAACTGCTTGATTTTGAGAACATTGTAATGGTTATAAACACAGGCCCAGGCTGGTATCTTTTAAATTCATGTTTTAACACGCAATGATAGGAAAGGCTCGCGGAGGAATTCCAACCAGTTTCAAGCCGTGGCAGATACATTAGATATCATTTGTAGCTAGAGAGTGTTAGGGCTCCTATCATGCACTCCATTCCCATGCTCAATATCAAGTTCGCTTGGTTGAGACTAAGCAGTGCTCGGTCTCGGACGTTCAATCTGCATGATTTAGAGAACTAATTAGGAGAATGTTAGAAGTAATGTTTTATATGCATGAACTCGAGCTAGAATCTTTTGATATCAGTAAAGCCTGAAACATGTAGGAATTCCGCTGAGCATGATAAAATGATAAATTCCACTGTTACCGCATTCTTATGTACCAGTTAGTCAGTCATGAATTGCCATGACATATGTAAGTTTAGTAAGTTATCATATACAGTGAAACCTCTCTAAACCGGACACCTTGAGAGGTCCACAGGGTGTCCGGTTTAGAGATGTTCCACTGTAAATCAGGCATATGACCATTCTGGGGCATACTACTGTCTTTTGCAATCACGAACATGCATTTTTGCCCGAGATGCATTACCAAGAAACCTCTCAAAATGAGATCACATATATGTCCTTAGTGCCTGGTTTAGAGAGGTTCCACTGTAATGCCACTGTATATCTGTTCCAGTAAGTTACCTGTAATGACATTTATCCCGTCAACACAGTGCGTATACATGTGCCATGAAACACAGTGCCTTGAAACATTTTTGATATCCTGTCAATATGACCTAATCACTGCCTATGAATATGTGCGGTGACTGGGGTTATTGTTTTGCATTTTAAAGCTATTTGTAGGTGTTGACGGGATAAATAGATGAGGGTTAGTGCCTGCCATGATGGGAAAAAATATCTGGCTCGGCACGGAAATGGGATGTGCTCGGCAGAGCCTCGCCCATCCTGTTTCCTAAGCCTTGCCAGATATTCTTTCGCATTCATGGCACTAACCTACTATTCTCTATATTTCCATTTGCAGGTTTGGACATTGCGTTCTATGCGGTGTGGCGGGGCGAGGTGTTACCAGAAAGTTTGAGAAATAGTTTTATTGCAGACGAACTACAGTTGAGTTACACAATGAATTTATTAAACAACGCCATTTGCTTTGATATTTATAGTACGGTATGGAGCTTCTAGTGGGACACAAGCTCGTATTGTAACCAAATAACATGTTTAAAATTGTAATTTTCTATGCATTCTATGTATTTCTGCAGGATAACGATAATTCTGAAATAAACATATGAACTTGCCAGTGCAATATTAACGTTTGAGCTTTAAACACATTATTTAATTTCTTATGATACGAGGTCAACCCGACCTAGAAAAAACAGCAGTAATTCAATATTGTTTGCATAATTATGTTCTAACTATGCTATTTCGGTACCAGTAACAATAATTCTCAAATGAACATGTGCACTTTCTGGCAAAATATTTACATTAGCGTTAAGAAAATCGCGCGTTATGATACGAGGTCATGTCCGACCAAAGCTAGAAGCCTTGATTTGATGTTCATATATAGTTTATACCGATGAAAGCCGAAACACGCCGAATGCCTGTGCTTTTGCCCATCATATCCTAGAAAACGTATAACAGACTAAGGAGGATTTGGGATTTTGCTGACAGTAATAAATGATTGAAATTCTTCTTTTATAATGGTCAAAATTTAAACAATGTTACATTATTTCAGCCAGGGCTCCAGATAAGGAATTAGTAATTGAGTATTGTCACTCCATCATTTCTTAAGCAATTGGGTATTTCAAAATTTTATTTGGGTAAAATAAAATCACACTACTGTTTACACATCAACAGACAGCAATTATTGAATGGTTTGCTTCGAAATGAAATCCTTGGAGACAATTCTAATGAAATACCAAGATGTGTTTTCTTAGAAAACAAGAAAAATATGCTGTATTTATGGTCAGTTTATTGTTTTCTGCAGCATGATAAAGGTACCGTAAAATTGTATTGCTTTTTGATACTACTTCTGATTTCAATTGGGTTTTTGGCAATTTTATTGGGTATTTAAGCAAATATGCAGCTTATCTGGAGCGCTGTTCGGCTATAAGTTCCTTGGCCATTTTGCTTGATATTGTCCAGGAGAAGAATTCACATCAAAAAGCTGGTTTTCTAATCCTTCCTTTCTAATTTTTCAAACTGTATGTATCACATGTATGTATCTCACTTCTCAAACTGAAATAAATATTGTTTAGACTAAATGATAGGTATAGTGCCTTGAATTTGTTTGAAAATAATTTGCAAGACCTCTCTGTAATTTGTTGTTACAAAAAACATTTTGCATGGTATCTCATGGTTTCCAAGAAAATCGCGCGCAATTACAGGTGTCCACGTCGTATTGCATACATACTGTTGTTATTATGTATATTGCAGTCAATAGCTTCAGTGTCTGTCGAGACAAAATGATAATAAACATACACTTTTATTTGATGTAACATGTATTATATTTATTCTCATTCTCTTGTATTAATATCTCCGTACCTGTGTATTAAATATTGACACATTGAATAATTGATTTCTGTGATATACATGTTTTTTAGCTCACCTGAGCGAAGCTCATGTGAGCTATTGTTACAGCAATGTGTCCGTCGTCCGTCGTCGTCCGTGAACATTTTCAAACGTCTTCTCAGTAACCATTGGGTCTATAGTCACCAAACTTCATGATCATGGTCCTTAGGTAGGGGGATTACAAAATTGTTAAAATGACGTCATTGTGTAATCCAAGATGGCCGCCGTCTAAAAATAGCACAATTTCTTCAAAAATCTTCTTCTCAAGAACCGCCAGCCGGATTTCGACAAAACTTGGTAGGAATGATCGATGTACAATGCTCTTTCAAAGTTGTTAAAATGGTGACCCTGGGGTCAAAACTGGGCATGGCCCGTGGGGTGGGGTCAAAATTGGGGTCAAATTTTATTTTTGTTTTGACCGAATATGGTCATGTCATATATCGAATTGAAGGTATCAAAGAGGCGATCACTCTGGTGCATTTTTTGTCGAAATCTGATGGTTATGTCATCCAAGATGGTCGTCAAAAGGTCGTTCTTTTATTAGAGATTTCAAAATTCTTCTTCACATGAATCACTTGGCCCATGGTAGCCAAACTTAAAAGTTATGGTCCATGGGTGAAGCCTTTTCAGATTTGTTAAAATGGAGGTCATCGCTAATCCAAGATGGCCGCCGTCTAAAAATAGCATAAATTCTTTAAAAATCTTCTTCTAATGAAACGCCAGCCGGATTTCAACGAAACTTGGTAGGAATGATCAATGTACAATGCTCTTTCAAAGTTGTTAAAATGGTGACCCCGGGGTCAAAAATGGGCGTGGCCTGTGGGGTCAAATTTTATTTTTGACCGAATATGGTCAAGTCATATATCGAATTGAAGGTATCAAAGAGGCGATCACTCTGGTGCATTTTTTGTCGAAATCTGATGGTTATGTCATCCAAGATGGCCACCGAAAGGTCAAAAGGTCGTTCTTTTATTAGAGATTTCAAAATTCTTCTTCACATGAACCGCTTGGCCCATGGTAGCCAAACTTAAAAGTTATGGTCCATGGGTGAAGCCTTTTCAGATTTATTAAAATGGAGGTCATCGCTAATCCAAGATGGCCGCCGTCTAAAAATAGCATAAATTCTTAAAAAATCTTCTTCTCATGAACCGCCAGCCGGATTTCGACGACACTTGGTAGGAATGATCAATGTACAATGCTCTTTCAAAGTTGTTAAAATAGTGACCCCGGGGTCAAAAATGTGCGTGGCCTGTGGGGTCAAATTGGGGTCAAATTTTATTTTTGACCGAATATGGTCATGTTATATATCAAATCGAAGGTATCAATGAGGCGATCACTCTGGTGAATTTATTGTCGAAATCTGATGGTTATGTCATCCAAGATTGTCGCCGAAAGGTCAAAAGGTCGTTCTTTTATTAGAGATTTAAAAATTCTACTTCACATGAACCGCTTGGCCCATGGTAGCCAAACTTCACAGTTATGGTCCATGGGTGAAGCCTTTTCAGATTAGTTATAATGGAGGTCATCGCTAATCCAAGATGGCCGCCGTCTAAAAATAGCACAAATTCTTAAAAAATCTTTTTCTCATGAACCACTAGCCGGATTTCGACGAAACTTGGTAGGAATGATCGATGTACAATGCTCTTAAAGTTGTGAAAATGGTGACCCCGGGGTCAAAAATGGGCGTGGCCCGTGGGGTCAAATTTTATTTTTAACCGAATATGCTCATGTCATATATCAAATTGAAGGTATCGATGAGGCGATTGCTCTGGCGCAATATTTGTCGGAATCGGATGATTGTCTTCCATGAAGTTCCGATCCTTCGGTGATGCATTTTCAGATTTGGTAAAATGAGTCGTCGCTAAATCCAAGATGACCTCCGTCTAAAAATAGCACAATTTTTTTTAAAACTCATGAACTCAATGTCACATTCTCCTCTGGTGTTCATGGAGTCAGGTGAGTGAATTAGGGCCATCATGGCCCTCTTGTGTTTTATAGATTTGTAAAGTTTGTGGTGTTTAATTTAACATGCACTGGTGCAGTTTTTGACATTTTAAACTGATTATGCCCCCTATGTGATAGCAAGGGGGAGGCATATTGCATTGCACTTGAGGTTCCGTACTTCCGTCCGTCCGTCAGTCCGTGTACAGTTGGTCGAAAATTCGAAAAGAGTTTCTCCATCATGCTTCAACCCTTAGAATGCTGGAACCGAAAATTGTCGTCTGCTGTTTTTTCATATTTTGTCGTTGGTCTCAATAAAAACATGGTTTGACAGCATTTTAGATTCTAAAGTGCTGTAAAGCAATGTTTTTGATGGTAAAAATTGTAAATAAAACATAAACAGCAGACGACAAATTTTAATTCAGCTATGTAAGGGTTAATATGTAGACAGTTCATGCACCTGAACATGAGTGACGCAATCGCACCACCAGTGACATGACCTTGACCTTCAAAATGGTGCTGAAACACTATTTTCTTGTGTCAAAAAGTTTGTAAGACTTTCTCAAATAAATTTTAAGTTTTCTTTTTTATACACAATCTCTAGTTAGAGTCCAGTATGTCATGAGGCATATCCATGTTTTACAAACATAATGTCTAGTTTTGAAATAAACTTTTGTTGAACTTGAAATATGTTTTTCGTTTTAAATACTACATTATTCCAGTTGGGAACATGCGAACGGTAATTTAACTCTTTGCATGCTGGGAAACTTGTGTGCTATAAATAGTTCATAACTAGCAGACAAAATTCATCATATTTTCTGTTATTTCTCCTTGTAAATATCATGAATATGTCTTGGAAATTTCATTAGAATTGATTCCTGAGGACTCGATTCTAATGAAATTCCAAGACATAATTACAGAGAGAAATAAAACATACTCCGCTAGCATGCAAAGAGTTAACGATGGGTTCATCCTTAACGAAATCCGGAAATTCCTGGCTTGACCCTCCGGTACATTGTTGGCTTTCTGGTTTGTAAGAGTTGAATCTGGTTATATCAAGTACCGGTATAAGAGTAATAAGATTAGTACCAATCATACCACTTTTAATGTGTCTGGCTAAGTGACTCTGTTGTGGTGAAGACCTGTAGCCGATTTCATCAAAATTGCAATGTATGCTTATCTGGCAAAGTATACTTTGAGGGAGTAATCATTTATTTTTCCAAAATGCATTATGTCATTATAGAACTTAACAACTGCATATATTTGATGGCTAAAAGTATGCAGAATTATTATACGGAATTTATTACATTATCACAGGCAAAATGGCTGTGAGGGCTATTCCAGTAAAATCTATATGGGGGGGGGGGGAGAAGGCGTTTTTTGCCGGGGGTAACCTACGACATATAAAAAAAAAAAAAAAAAACAATTCTCAGCCTACCTGCGGTGTTTTAAAAAAATTTTTAAACCCAACCACCAATGAAAAAACAAAAAAAATAAAGAATCACAACCTACAGTAAATAAAAATAAAAATCTAAAAAAATGCAACCTATAATAAAAAAAAAAAAAAAAATCTCAACGTACAATTAACAAAAACAGGGGCTGACAATTCCACCATTTACTACTCTGACACTGATTTTACCAGTATTAAATTAATTTAGAAAATGAATGCCTTGAAAATAATTATTAGCAAATTTTAGCCGTCAATAGGAATTTTCAATCCCTGAAACACCCCCTCATTCATGAAGATAGAATGAAGCTACATAAATAATAAAAATTCTTACCGACACCGTCACATTTCTTGAAATTAGAGTCACGGTTTCCGGACGGAACACTTACCAGGCATGATTAAATTTCATATATTTAGTTTTGAAAATACACATGTTTTTCCATAATCTTACCTGTCTGATAGTTTCACATTACATTGCTCACAAGGAAAACTATTTCCAACACCATGACGAATTTTGCACCCAACCCCTCCTGCTTGAAAAATTTACACACTGACGAATATAGTATTTTGGAGATTAATACCCAAAATTTAACCAACGACAATTAATGCTGTCCACAGTACAAATGTACGTTGCAAGGCGGTGCTCGACAAGGTTGACGGAGGATCCATACGTAGAAACAACAACTTGGGGACATGTTTTGGATTGGGGCTGTATGGCTATTATTTGTTTGGCATAACATTTACAAATATTATTTATTAAATATTATTAAGTAATTTTCATTTTAAATTGCAAAAAGTATAAATAAATAACAGTACAACCTAATTGTACTGCTATTTATTTATCTTTGCAATTTGAAATGGAAAAAAAATATTGATGGGACCCAGGATAGAACTCGCAACCCCAACTTCTGAAGTTCAGTAGCCTATTTCATCAACATTGCAAAGTATACTTTAGTAGCAAAGTATACTTTGAGGGAGAAATTTTCAATTTTATGATAAATTTATTAATTTTTATTATACTGAATTGATTACATTATCACAGCCAATTTGGCTGTGATAATGTAATAAATTCAGTATAATAATTCTGCATACTTTTAATCATCAAATATATGCATTTGTTAGTTCTATATGAAATAATGCATTTCATGAAAAATAAATGATTACTCCCTCAAAGTATACTTTGCTAGTAAAGTATACTTTGCAATGTTGATGAAATAGGCTACTGGTCGATACCACCAGGCCACCGCGTCGATGTAGAATTAGAAACAAAATATCCTACTATCATACTATGTGCGTTCTTGGAGTTGTTTTGTACATTTTGGGAAACTTTTAAACTAACAACAACAACAATTGCTGGGCTGTCAGTGTATAATTCTTTTCTGGCTGACAATAACCCACAATTTATTATACAGATTATAAAAACAACAACAAGCATACAATATGTTTTAAGAAAACAACAACAAGCATAAAATATTTTTTATTTCAATACTATAACATGCAATGAATTTTAATTAACAAATTTACCCTCCTACAGGTTAAATTATTTTTCGTTGGCAATAACCTACGATAAATAATCAATGGACCTGCCGTCTCCACCCCCCTGTATAGATTTTACTGGAATAGCCCGGATAATGTAATAAATTCAGTATAATAAAAATTAATAAATTTATCCTGAAAATTAAAATTTCTCCCTCAAAGTATACATTGCTAGATAAGTATACTGCAATGTTGGTGAAATAGTGTACCTCTTTTTTTTACAACATGTCCTCATTTAATGTTGCTCACCGCACATGACGTGTGATATAGCTGATCGTACATTGGTGATGATTTAGTATGATGCAGATATTTATTAAACGCCTTTATTTATCCTTACATTGAAAATTTCTCCCTCAAAGTATACTTTGCTAGCGAAGTATACTTTGCCATGTTAATGAAATAGGCTACTGGCACCAACTCGGGTTATTCAGTTTAAAGTTAACGATCATTACCAGAATCCTGGTATCCCTGGTTTGGCCCTCGGGTACATTTTTAGCTCACCTGAGCGAAGCTCATGTGAGCTATTGTTACCGCAATGTGTCCATCGTCCGTCGTCCGTGAACATTTTCAAACGTCTTCTCCTCGGTAACCATTGGGCCTATGGTCACCAAACTTCATGGTCATGGTCCTTAGGTAGGGGGATTACAAAATTGTTAAAATGACGTCATTACGTAATCCAAGATGGCCGCCGTCTAAAAATAGCACAAATTCTTAAAAAATCTTCTTCTCAAGAACCGCCAACCGGATTTCGACAAAACTGGTAGGAATGATCGATGTACATTGCTCTTTCAAAGTTTGTTGTTAAAATGGTGACCCTGGGGTTAAAAATGGGCGTGGCCCGTGGGTCAAATTTTATTTTTATTTTTGACTGAATATGGTCATTTCATATATCAAATTGAAGGTATCAATGAGGCGATCACTCTGGTGCATTTTTTGTCGAAATCGGATTGTTATGTCATCCAAGATGGCCGCCGAAAGGTCAAAAGGTCGTTCTTTTATCAGAGATTTCAAAATTCTTCTTCACATGAACCGCTTGGCCCATGGTAGCCAAACTTAAAAGTTATGGTCCATGGGTGAAGCCTTTTCAGATTTGTTAAAATGGAGGTCATCGCTAATCCAAGATGGCCGCCGTCTAAAAATAGCATAAATTCTTAAAAAATCTTCTTCTCATGAACCGCTTGCCGGATTTCGACGAAACTTGGTAGGAATGATCGATGTACATTGCTCTTTCAAAGTTGTTAAAATGGTGACCCCGGGGTCAAAAATGGGCGTGGCCCGTGGGGTCAAATTGGGGTCAAATTTTATTTTTGACCGAATATGGTCATGTCATATATCAAATTGAATGTATCAATGAGGCGATAACTCTGGTGCATTTTCTGTCGAAATCGGATTGTTATGTCATCCAAGATGGCCGCCGAAAGGTCAAAAGGTCGTTCTTTTATTAGAGATTTCAAAATTCTTCTTCACATGGACCGCTTGGCCCATGGTAGCCAAACTTAAAAGTTATGGCCCATGTGTGAAGCCTTTTCAGATTTGTTAAAATGGAGGTCATCGCTAATCCAAGATGGCCGCCGTCTAAAAATAGCATAAATTCTTAAAAAATCTTCTTCTCATGAACCGCTAGCCGGATTTCGACGAAACTTGGTAGGAATGATCGATGTACAATGCTCTTTCAAAGTTGTTAAAATGGTGACCCCAGGGTCAAAAATGGGCGTGGCCCGTGGGGTCAAATTTTATTTTTGACCGAATATGGTCATGTTATATATCAAATCGAAGGTATCAATGAGGCGATCACTCTGGTACATTTTTTGTCCAAATCGGATTGTTATGTCATCCAAGATGGCCGCCGAAATGTCAAAAGGTTCTTTTATTAGAGATTTCAAAATTCTTCTTCACATAAACCGCTTGGCCCATGGTAGCCAAACTTAAAAGTTATGGTCCATGGGTGAAGCCTTTTCAGATTTGTTAAAATGGAGGTCATCGCTAATCCAAGATGGCCGCCGTCTAAAAATAGCATAAATTCTTAAAAAATCTTCTTCTCATGAACCGCTAGCCGGATTTCGACAAAACTTGGTAGGAATGATCGATGTACATTGCTCTTTGAAAGTTGTTAAAATGGTGACCCCAAAAATGGGCGTGGCCCGTGGGGTCAAATTTTATTTTTAACTGAATATGGTCATGTCATATATCAAATTGAAGGTATCAATGAGGCGATCACTCTGGTGCAATATTTGTCGGAATCTGATGATTATGTCATCCATGATGGCCACCAAAAGGTCCATTTATTCAAGATTTTTAACGTCTTTTTCTCAGGAACCACATGGCCGATGCTGGGTGAAGCATTTTCAGATTTTGTAAAATGAGTCATCGCTTAATCCAAGATGACCGCCATCTAAAAATAGCACAATTTTTTTAAAAAACATGAACTCAATGTCACATTCTCCTCTGGTGTTCATGGAGTCAGGTGAGCGAATTAGGGCCATCATGGCCCTCTTGTTTGCTTTCTTGCTGCTTGAGACTTGAATCCGGTTATACCCATTATAAAATTAATACGATTAGTACTAATTTTATTACTTTTGGGGATTGGGGCTAAGTGACTGGTGTGGTGAGGACCTAGCACCAGGTCAGGTTATTCTAATTTCAGGGCTGAATATATTTTTTTTCTGTAAATATTCTGTTCAGTAAATTAACGGTAGGGGTTCCTCCTTATAGGAATCACGATTTGCCTGGTTTGGCCCTCCGTTACGTCTTTATCTTTTGCTATTTTGTTACCTGGGAGTTGAATTGGGTTGCTGCCCATTATAAAAGCAGTAAGATTATTACTGATCCTACTGTTTTTGGGAGGGGGCCAAGTGATTCTAGTGTGGCGAGGACCTGGCATTAGATCAGGATTATTCTGATTTCAGGGCTGAATATATAATTTTTTATTGCAAATATTCAGTTCTGATTTGTACAGGTAATATATGGGATTTAGTACTAAACCCATTGACCCGGCCTTAAATGACCGTTTTAATCCAATTAAACATAAAATCTACTTTTTACAAGAAAAAGTAACCGAACTGACCACCCGTCAATACTAATGCAAGAACAACGTATAGAAGTCACAGAACATAAACACATGGGAATAATTCCAGCACAAAAATATTTACACAATTCCCTAACATTTGATTGGCCCGTAGCACGTATCTGTCCAACATTTATATCCCAGTAAACTCCCACGCCGAACTACTTTCCGTAACCGTGAGGCAGTTAAAATATTTCTTAAGAAAACGGAAAATAAACACATTCTATGCCGCAAAGCACTGGCGTCTATCTATATTGCTTTTACCAGACCAGTTTTTAGTGATGGACGGAAGTCAAATAAATTCGCACATTTGGCTAACTTTTCCAAGTTTGGTACTATTGACCTTCATATACTACCGTTCAAGAATTTTGATGGAAGCAAGTTGAATGTTCATGTTCACGGCTATTTATAGCAGACATCCAAGATTGCCGTCAGTCAAGCATGTTATTGGCATATCTTAACAATCAATGATGCTATTTGCGAACATTTGATATTGATTTTATATTTTTTTTAGATGACTTGAGTAAGTTCGTGAAGTTTGTGAAATGATACTGGGTCAAAGGCACGTTCTGTAAGTCAAGGTCAATGTCAAATGACCCTGAAATGTATTAATATTCTTATTCCAGTAATCGCGTACCGTACTCAGTGTGTTGCCTTGTCAATTATAAGGCGTTAGAGTTGATTGTTTCAATTTGACTTGTTTGGGTAGGGAGGGGTGGGGTATCATGGTCGTATATTTTGTGGTCAAGGTCAATAAGTTTGCCGGAGTTTCTCAATTCTGTCATATCTTCTATATCCATTGAAGGATTACTATACTATGCCTCATACTTGAGCACAAATGCCACACATCCATGCTGCCCTTAATATGACCTGAACATTTTGACCTTCACAACTATGCCTATGAATACTTATCACTTTTGGTTACTTAACTTTACCACAGTTTCGCCAATCTGCCACCGAGGGCATTCGTGTGCCAACAGGCCACATTTTCTAGTTACTTAAAGTTTTTCGGTGTACTAACAACTAACAAAGCCTCGAGGGGCGCGACATGCGGGACGCGGCCATCTAGTTTGTAAAGGGAATGAGGACCTCGCTGATTTTCAAACCAAAATAATGCGTTCATGTCGATATCGGGATGAAATTGGATCGTAATGAGGAGTCTGGTGATCAACGAAGTATCTATCTCTCTTTAACGCTGAATGTTTACTGCACTTATGTTTTGAGTCAATGCGCTTCGCAATGATGGAGTGGCATGCCTTTTGTTTGTTGATTGTATCCGCAATCAGCAGGGACAATACTTTATCCGTCAAACAGTAGACAAATACAAATTCAAGTTTTGTTGTGTGTGCTGTACCGCAGCGGCTTTTGCTACCTCCTTTGATTTTTTTCTGAACCACACATGCACAAAACATATTTTTCACAATATTTTGTAACCTCCCTACAACAGCCACCATGGGAAGACGCAAAACTGACTGTTGTAGAGAGGTGGCTGCTGTAGGGAGGTTAATGCTGAATTAAATTGTGTCGTCTGCTGTTTATTTATTTTCTTCAATAATTATAATCAAGAACATGCTTTGGCAACATTTTAGAATCATTTCCAATGGAAATTATTCTAAAATGCTGTTAAAACATGTTTATATTGAGAAAGATGGCAAAAGCAGACGACAATTTTCGTGCTCAGCTCAGGTTAGATACAGAGGAAATCATCCATTTGGGATACAAAATAGCGGCTGTTATAGAGGGTGTGTTGTAGAGAGGTGGCCGTTCGGGGAGGTTCGACTGTATCAGGTTGGTGATAGATCTGTCATCTTCGGACTTAGATTTTGTGCTGTAGAACGTTTTTGGGAAATGTATTTACGATGACAACCCGTCCATCTGACGTTGATATGCATGCAGAACATATAAATATCAGATTTTTTTTTGTTTTTTTTTGTTCATGGTTTCTTGAACATGACCTTGACCTTGAAAGTGTGACCTTGGCCTAAATTGTTTCAAAACATTTATAAATTTAATCAGCGCCCTCAACCCATGAACTAGACACCATGTTTATGAAAATAGCACGACATGGAGTTGAAATATAGCGATAACTGGTCTTGATTGGCGGCAATCTTGGATTTGGCCCAGTATGGATGATAAGGTGAAAATTCAGATTGCTTCCATCAAAATTCTTGAAATGCATAACATGAAAATCATCTGTGCCAAATTTAGGAAAGTTAGCCAGATGTGCGGTAAAAATAGGGGAAAAGAGTGTAGTATTCTCGGTTTTTGGCCGTTTTCCGATATTTCCAGCCAGTTTTTCAAACACCGACTTTGTATTTGTTAAAACATTTTAAACACACTGTGACTACAATTCATTATACATTTGGTCGAGAATCCGGGGAATGTTTTACTGTGCATGTAGTTACAATAATAAACAATAGCAAACAAGTTCAATTGTTGGAATTTCCAAACATGATAACATAATATGTTACTTATCGGATGTCGCTAGCTTAGTATTCAGAAATTGCGTCCTAGACGTTTCCGTCCATTTCAGTTTTATTTTTCCTGCGGGTGAACATTGTGTCTAAGGAGTTCTCGTTTCCAAAACTTGATTGTCGGGTTGACCCTTTAAAAAATATGGCCACCTCTTCCGGCGTAATGCAAAATTCAGAAATAGAAATTCCAAATAATGTCAACTTGAAATGTTATTAATTAAAAAGCATTGGAAGCTGTTATTTACGCAAGTTGTAGCAGGTGAAACAGTGACATGTGGACGGGCCTGGGAATCGCGTCCTTTAAAGAGGGTGTTGCACACTTGAAGGATAAATATTAAAAAAATAAATTAAATGAGTCCATTCAACCAGTAAACGCATTTTGTATACAGGCAAAGTTATTTACCATTGGAAACGCATTAGACCCATTATAACTATTTAGTTGCATCACCGGTCTAGAAAAGCTGGAAATGTCATAAATTTTAAGTCAGCTCCTATTGCAGTGGACGTCTGTATGATAAAAAAAGTCAGACAAATATATCACCCGTAAGAATTACATAAATGTTGGCGTCGTGTAGTTCGAGGAATAACAAGTTACTGATTAATATTAGAGGCAATTACAATAGGGCACAAGTGTGCTTCCCCCGGTATAAATATTATAAATTTGTTGTATCTGTATGTATAAAATAAAGGAATTGACACATATTTGGCCAATGCTTATAATCAATGCTTATACGAGGGGCAGTCAAACAGTTTTGAGACTGGCTTCGCAAAACATTATCCTGATGTCATATTGTGATAACATTTTACATATCGCTAGAGTGTCGCTTCGTCATATAAATCCTGGGTTGTAGAGTCTTGAAACGTCACTTCATTCGCAAAATCGTTGCCATAGCAATCAACGTTCGCGTTTACGGAGCACTTTGAAAACCACAGTAGAAATATTTAAGCACCATTTATTATACAATTAGTAATTTCGATCAATTTCTGACAGTAAATTGTCAATAAATGTTGTTCGATGTCATGTCGACATTAGATGTATGTGTATGCTCAGTGATACCATGACAAGTTTAGCGAAAAAATGTGACGTCGCACAAAAAGACGGAGCAGCGGATGGCTGTGAAATTCTGCACAACGTGCGAATGACTCGGACAGACACTTGGAATATGATTTCCTGCAGCATGAAGCCAATGAAGTGTTCACAATCATCAGTGTTAAGGTGGTATGACTGATTTTCGGGTGGCACAGAGTCAGTACATATATATATAGATGATAATTAGCCCTCGGGAAGGCCACCAACTGATGAATCAACGATAGAGAAAGTGAAGCACGAGATAATGGATAATCAACGAAATCGCAAGTACCGCTGATTTAAGTCATGGAACAACACATTCTATTTTAAAATGAAAGTTCACAAAATGGTCTATGGATATTTACAAGAACTGGATGGTCCGACAAAGAAACTGTATCCAGGCTACTTTGAGAAAAATGTAACACATTGTGTAGACTTAGCGTTACGTTACATCGTGACAGGCGTCGATGTGCTCCGTGCACGTTGAAGTTATGCTTGTAAAAATGTCATTAACATTTTGTTTTTTATGTCATTTACTTACAATTTTCAAAATAAGCCCAACACATATTAAGATTTCTGGTCGGTGATTTTAGTCCTGTTATCTCTTGTAATAGGAAAGTTATGAGGATAGTCTCAAAACTCTCCGACTGCCCCTTGTTCCAGCCATGTATATGAAATGGCATCAATAAGAAATATAATGTTTAGATTATAAATCCTTATGGTATAAATTCTTGTATTATAAATTAAAACTTTCATTGCAAAAATAACAAATTTGCTAACCTCCGATTACCTCCGATTTGTTATACGTTGAACAGGACATATTCCGCGACATGAAAACAATAGTGGCATTTCTGTTGCAATTTTCCCCCTGTCTTTTGACATATACCCTGGCCTAAATGGTATGTTTCGTTATGCACTGCTATTTCCATGTAATGAGGATTATCGTGGACTGTTGAATTATCGTGATACGCTACGCGGCGCGGGGACTTCACAACAACAACAACAACAAAGCAAGTAACGACGTCTCTGATTGGTGGAGTCAGAAAGTTGCATTATGGTATACGGATATGACGTATTTAGCACGACCCTGCATGATGCTGCCGACCCAGCATGATGCAGCATCATGCAGGTTAGTGCAGTGCATTAAAGAGCCGACCCTGCATGATGCTGCATGATGCAGGGTAGTGCATACAAACCGACCCTGTATGATGCTGCATGATGCAGGGTATGCATACAAACCCGCGGGTAGTGCATACAAACCGACCCTGTATGATGCTGCATGATGCAGGGTATGCATACAAACCAGAACCTGCATGATGCTGCATGATGCAGGGTAGTGCATACAAACCAACCCTGCATGATGCTGCATGATGCAGGGTAGTGCATAATAAACCGACCCTGTATGATGCTGCATGATGCTGCATGATGCTGCAGGATAGTGCATACAAGCCGACCCTGCATGATGCTGCATGATGCTGCATGATGCAGGATAGTGCATACAAACCGACCCTTTATGATGCTGCATGATGCTGCATGATGCAGGATAGTGCATACAAACCGACCCTGCATGATGCTGCATGATGCTGCATGATGCAGGATAGTGCATATAAACCGACCCTGTATGATGCTGCATGATGCAGGATAGTGTATACAAACCGACCCTGTATGATGCTGCATGATGCTGCATGATGCAGGATAGTGCATACAAACCGACCCTGCATGATGCTGCATGATGCTGCATGATGCAGGGTAGTGCATACAAACCGACCCTGCATGATGCTGCATGATGCTGCATGATGCAGGTTATTGCATACAAACCCGAACCTGCATGATGCTGCATGATGCAGGGTATTGCATACACACCCGAACCTGCATGATGCTGTATGATGCTGGCTGCCTGATGCTGCATGATGCAGGGTATTGCATACAAACACGCCCCTGCATGATGCTGCATGATGCAGGGTGGTACATTAAATACCTTTATAGTACAGGTATTTAGCAAGCCCCAGCATCATGCTAATTACTTTTAACGTACGGAAGGTTCAATATTCATCTTGTAGCAAGACCCTGCATCATGCAGCATTTTTTAGCATTTGGTTGAAAAATAATTATCATGACCCTGCATGATGCAGCATGATGCAGCATGTGCTAAAATATGACGTACTGAAAGGGTCATTAATGTACTACCCTGCATGATGCTGCATGATGCAGCATCATGCAGGTAGCATGATGCAGCATCATGCTGCATCATGCAGCATCATGCAGGGTAGTACATTAATGACCCTTTCAGTACATCATATAAATTTACTTTCATACACTAACGTCGCCAGTCGTAGGTAGTACCTAATTCATATTAGCATCCGGCTACACGTTTGCCCCTTTCTTCCAAGTTCCACTGACTCAGTCATGACACAGGGCTACTAAAATAAGTCCATTTTAATTCAAGTCTTACTGTGTGTTACAAGTGGGTGGGGTAATACAGGCCCGTACGCAGGAATTAATTTAGGGGGGTGCGTTATCAACGGCGCGAAGGGCTAAACACTGTTATTTTGCACATTCACGGACAGACCTCGGCAGATTAACCATTTCACCCCTAAATAATTGGAATGGATCTTGATATGTATAATATCAATATAAGTATATAATATCGTTTGGATTTACGTTTTTATGTCCCCGCCACCGAATGGTGAGAGGCATATAGTGTTACCGGCGTCCGTACGTCCGTCCGTCCGTCCATCCCGAAACCTTAACGCTCGGGTAAATGGCTTATAATTTCTGTTTCCTTGCTCGGATCTGCTTCACATTTCACACACGCATTGCTCCAATGGTCCTCTACCACCCTGTGACAAATCCACATTCGTACCGCCCCTGCTAAGGAATCCAGGTCAGAACGGCCCAAAACCAAAACGGCCCAGTACCAGAACGGCCCACTGACCAGGACGGCCCGGGTCAAAAAGGCCCACTTACCAGGACGGCCCGGGTCAAAAAGGCCCAGTTTTAAGTAGGACGTTATGAAATGAAAGTCGAAGGAATATATTATTTTATTGTTTAATGAATATATACACATGTAAACATTAACACATGAGACGCAGCATGCGATTTCGTACTTTAGAACATGATTTTAGAAAATTTTAGAAAATTTGCCGTCAATTTTTAAGAATAATAGTGACAGCGTAAACGAGTAATTAAATATAATTGATTTCTGCATTTACTCTGAAATCTTCGTCTATAAATTAAACTGATTTACAGTGAAACTTTTACATGTCGTAAGGTAAGTTATGGTATGTCGCGCCTCTTAATCAATAACAACATATAATTAACATATAACTAACAAATTGTCATGAACGAAAATCAATAACAAATATTTAACGCATAACAAAACAAAATCATAAACAAATAAATGTAACAATTATCAGTCATAACAAAGTCATAATCATAAACATATATCTAACACCGCATGGTGTACAGGTCGCCGACACCCTGCAGAAACCGCGAGGTCTTCCACTCTCCGGAGGTGTAGCGGTCCCAGCAGGCGGCGATGGCCCTGTACATCCGGTCCGAATGACGGCTGGTGCCCCTCTCGAGGTCGCCCGTCTCGACTGCGAGCCGCACCAACTCTGCCTCGCGTCGCAGGAGGGGTACGATGCGGTAGAACCCCAGACAGGAGCTCCCGGCCTTGCTGTTGATGCGGTGATGCCAGCCTAGAAAAGATGAAACATATGTTATTTTTACGTATATTATGTCAATTGTTGGAGAACATTATGGAACAAATGTAATGCGAAATAAAATTAGACATAATTTTTATGTTCCGTATATAGTTTCTACCGACGTTTGAATGATTGAGTGATTGATTTATTAATACAGACGATAATACAGTTTGAATAGTTTAATAATAATGTTTAAACTGGATAGTAATTTACCTTCAACATCATTGTTGGTTCTGATAGTCTGGCGGAAGACGGACCAATCCTCTGGATGGGATGCTGGAGCCACTGGCGGCGCATGTAGATGATGAGACCCGCGGTTTCCGGCGTCATCGCTCGGTCCGCCAGCGTCTCGAAGGCCCGTCGGATGTGGGATGCCGGTAGGAACTGGAGGGACAGCAGCATCCGGACAAACGCGTGGAGCCCCAATCTCTGCCGGTACGTCTCCGCCAGACCTAGCTGCTGCACATGCCGCCACACAGCCCGAGACCAGTGGAAGGCGCAGCCCTTCACCTCCACACCTGGCAGCACCTCTCGGACCGACAACCACGCAGCTGAAATATAAAGTAGAATGATTAAATTGTTGCCGGTCGGAAATGAGGTTATTAAATGATTAGAAATTGCATTTAGTAGAATTCCGCAACTGCATTACAAATTGTTCAGCGCTGGCTGCGTTATATTAGGTACATACCTTGCTCGTAGTCTAGTACGAAGCCTTCTACAGAAACTGGACCCGTCTTCTCCAAGATGGAGTGCAGAACCTGTTGTAATTAGAACAATTATTATGTATTCTCATAGTGAGTGAGTGAAAATTATGATAATATATATTTTAATCGGGATATATTTAATTTTGATATCACTGTTGCTGTATATTAATACTTACGACGGAGTAGTCGTCCTTGGTCCGGCGGCTCATCAGACAGAACACCAGCGGGAGCTGCTTCGACTGGCCGTTCTTTTCCACGAATGCATGGATGGACATCAGCTGGCCGTGCCTCTTGAAGGGGTCGCCCACCACCTGAAATAAGTGACTATATGTTTAAAATTTTCGTAAACTTTCGTCAAATTTCAGTGTCATATACGCAAATATGATGTTCTGTCGATTTTCATTTACGGAAAGCGCCATAAAGCTCAACATTATTTTTACGTATAATTTACACTTTTCCCATATATTTAATCATTCTGATTTTGTTGACTTGTACGTTACCTTAAAGGTACCATCCATATACCACCGCTTGGCTGTCCGGAGCAACCCCAGCTGGTAGTCGGTCGCGAAGACGAAGTGCCGCTGGCCCTGGTATGCGATGTCGGCTACCAGGAATTTGTCGCTGTCGATGAAGCCAGATTCCACCTGTTGTAACACAACACAACATGAATTAACATGCTACATATACGAACGGACGGACAGATGAATAACGGACGTACGAAATGCCATATGTTAACTGTTATGTATGATTATGTACCTCAAAGTCAAGGGACTTAGGTTCTTCTGGGCGCAGCTTGGCTCTGGCTCGGTTGGCGATTCTCTTCAATAAACTCTTCTTCATCCTGGCGGTGTTGTTGGGTCGGTGGTTCTCTAGTATGGCGTCCTCGACTATGCTCATGGCGGGCTTGAACAATTCATGGCGGGCAGTACCTCTGACCTACAATATATCGTTACATGAAAGATAATCATGAGACACTCAGTTAATTATAACAAACTACGCACAGACAGACAAACATCAACGTTGACCGAGTGTATACAATTATACAAAATAAATACACAAACTTTTGACGTACCTTCGCATACACGTCTGTCTTCAGCTGACGGTCAGACACGGATGGATGTAGGTGCTCGTTCATCTGTCGGAAGGTGTCGCCGAACTGCTTTACCAGCACCGGACACTTCACTGCTCGACTTCGGGATGTGCACCGCCACACCATGGACGACTTGTTCTCGCGCTGTAGAAAGTTACAAGTTATCGTACAGATGGAACAGCGACATATTGATTGATTTATTGATTAAATGGAATAATACGGACTGATGTATGGTATGACATACCTTTTATACATACTGGTTGATTGATTTATTGATTAAATGGAATAATACGGACGGATGTATGGTATGACGGAAGGACATACCTTTTATACATACTGGTTGATTGATTGATTGATTGAATGTAATTTTACGAACGGACGTGTGGTATGACGTACGGACATTCGGAACTCACCTTCACGCCGTACGTGTATCCAAGACTGGATATCAACACGCGCATTCGCTTCTGTGACCCGCCGTCGATGATGGTGAATGTAACCCCGTTGTCCTCGATGACCGTCTCTGACATCACGTCTTGGATGGAACTACAATGACAATAAGAAACGGTCCCCAATGGGAATAACACACCCCGACATTGTGACGTCATTTGGCGTCATTTACGAAACATAGAGAAGTTAATAAAGAATGTTTGTTTTCTCAGAGTCTGTCCCATATTATATATTATATAATACCTTTCCAAGATCGGCGTGACTGTGTCTACTTCGATGTCGGTGATCGAATGTCGAATGAGGCGTCGTCATCGTCGTCGTTAACGTCAAAGGAGGATCCGTCGGTGGCGGTGAGTGTGATGTCCGCCATTTCCACACCCGTGGAGTCCGCCATTGGACTCCACTCAAACACGACATCTGTGGTCTGGAAATCATATTCAGAATAGTTGTTTTTACCTCAGTAATAATACTTTTATTTCGGTTTGTTTAACACTGTGTCACTGACGGACGATATCATATTCAGAATAGTTGTATTTTAATAATAATATACATGTATATAATAATTACCTGGTCGTGTGACTCCGCCATGTAGATGTCGTTGACGTCTGGCTCAGAATCCATTAGGGTCTCATTCATGTAGACGTCGTCGCTGGGTAAATACACCTACAGTATAAAACATAATTTTTCATACGGACGGTCACTTGTGACTAAAACATAATATATGTGGCCTTTAACGGGAGAAATTGTGACATGCGACATACGGATACTTTTAATACTACATTTATTATGCAACTTACACAGAGTTCCAGGACAGGTGGCTCGGCATCGTCGTCAGCATACACACTGTCGTCACCCGCAAATGGCACCTATAGTATAAAACATCAATACATTATAGCCACTCACCAAATATCGTGGCGTATATGTGACCTTTAAAGGGAGAAATTGCGACATGCGACATACGGATACTTTTAATACTACATTTATTATGCAACTTACACGGAGTTCCAGGACAGGTGGCTCGGCATCGTCGTCAGCATACACGCTGTCGTCACCCGCAAATGGCACCTATAGTATAAAACATCAATACATTATAGCCACCCACCAAATATCGTGGCGTATATGTGACCTTTAAAGGGAGAAATTGCGACATGCGACATACGGATACTTTTAATACTACATTTATTATGCAACTTACACCGAGTTCCAGGACAGGTGGCTCGGCATCATCGTCAGCATACACGCTGTCGTCACCCGCAAATGGCACCTATCGTATAAAACATCAATACATTATAGCCACCCACCAAATATCGTGGGCGTATATGTGACCTTTAAAGGGAGAAATTGCGACATGTGACATACGGATACTTTTAATACTACATTTATTATGCAACTTACACCATTAACATGAGAAGAAATCGGAGTACCCAACTGAACCAACATTGGCCATCATATCCTCATGTTACAGGTATAAAATAGAATTGCGCAATTATTAATAATATACTCGAATAATAATGCTTACGCTCAGTTCGAGTGTGGGCGGCACATCCTCCAGGACAGGTGGCTCGTCATCGGCATCCACGTCGTCGTCACTCGCAACTAGCACCTATAGTATAAAACATCAATACATTATCGTCACCAAATATCGTGACCATTAACATGAGAAGAAATCGGCACTTATAGTATAAAACATCAATAAATTATCGCCACCAAATATCTTGACCATTAACATGAGAAGAAATCGGAGTACCCAACTGAACCAACATTGGCCATCATATCCTCATGTTACAGGTATAAAATAGAATTGCGCAATTATTAATAATATACTCCAATAATAATGCTTACGCTCAGTTCGAGTGTGGGCGGCACATCCTCCAGGACAGGTGGCTCGTCATCGGCATCCACGTCGTCGTCACTCGCAACTAGCACCTATAGTATAAAACATCAATACATTATCGCCACCAAATATCGTGACCATTAACATGAGAAGAAATCGGCACTTATAGTATAAAACATCAATAAATTATCGCCACCAACTATCTTGACCATTAACATGAGAAGAAATCGGAGTACCCAACTGAACCAACATTTGCCATCATATCCTCATGTTACAGGCAATTATTAATAATATACTCTAATAATAATGCTTACGCTCAGTTCGAGTGTGGGTGGCACATCCTCCTCGGCACGGCGCTCCCTTCCTACGCACGGCTGGCAGACGAACGTCAACCCGCCCAACCGCACGGCCTCGCGATAGGCAGCAAGAGAAATACCTACAAGTATGCTAAGTTTATATTACGCACAATAATCGTTTCCACTGGAGACGATTATATTGTCAGTTAGAAACACATTTATAATAAGAAATAAGAAATTAGTATTAATATGTTTATCATTTCATTTAATAATCTCACAATCGTAAGACAATCGTCACAATAACTAACTTATTTTAACTAATATTAAATACAAATATTATGAATACATCAACTTACCCGTCCCACACGTGCGATGCTGCCACCCGCCACACCAGTCACAGGCAACGGCATGTTGCCTGGGACGAACCTCACGGTCACATGAAATACAAGGGTAAGCCATGTTAACACATACAAACGCACAATGTCACAAAACCAATAATTTAAATAAAAAAAAGAAATACAAAATCGAAATTAGAATTAAATCAATCAAAATTATAATAAATGGAACAACACAAATTATATCTATATGAACAATACCGACGCAGAATAAATCAGCCGCAAATATCTATGTATCCAGAAGCATACGCTAAATGAACACTGAGAGACCGTATGAGAGTTTTCTGTGGATATATATGCCCTCAATCTTTTACTCAATAAATTCTGGCGATAAAGAAATAATATTGCACAACAAAAACTAACATTATCACCTTTCATAATGAAAATACATCAAACATATTTTGACAACTGGCTTTCAGTAATTGGCGGTATCGTCTGATTAACTTCTTTTGTAGACGTGATTAAAGATGTGGTATCCCAAATCCGAAGCCACTTCACAACATATCAATTAAGTTACCGGCACACGCGGTAAAATTACCGTGAATTAGCTGATCAATCACACATGATTCACACGAACTTGCAATTACACTCCAATATTAGTTACATGTTAGGTATTAATTTTGTTAATACCTAACAATGTTTAACACATAATAATAATGCACGAAATAAACCATACCCGCAATCAACAAAATATTCTTCCATTGTGTTCTTTCAAAATTGTATATTCTCCCCGTTATATAGCACATAAATAAAGTGGGCCGTTCTGACCCCCCTCAAACTGGGCCTTTTTGGAATACCTTTTGAAAGTGGGCCATTTTGACCTGGGCCGTCCTGGTAAGTGGGCCGTTTTGACCCGCTACCACTGCTAAGCACAGGGTCAAGGTCACAAACATGGTGCGTTCGAAATCTTAACGCTCTGTAAATGGCTTATAATTTATGTTTCCTTGCTCCGATCTGCTTGAAATTTCACACACGCATTGCTCCAATGGTCCTTTACCGCCCTGTGACAAATTCACATTCGTCCCGGTCCCGCTAAGCCCAGGGTCAAGGTCACAGACTTGGTGCGTTCGAAACCTTAACGCTCGGGTAAATGGCTTATAATTTCTGTTTCCTTGCTCTGATCTGCTATCGTGCTATAGCAAACCCAATCGTTACCCCAAGGTCAAGGTCACAAACTTAGCATGTTCATAAACTTAACGTTGGGGTAAATGTTGCGTAACCATTGGAGCAATGCGTGTGTGAAATGTGAAGCAGATCGGAGCAAGGAAACTGAAATTTTAAGCCATTTACGCGAGCGTTAAGGTTTCGAACGCACCAAGTTTCTGACCTTGACCCTGGGCTTAGCGGGGCGGGACGAATGTGGATTTGTCACAGGGTGGTAGAGGACCATTGAAGCAATGCGTGTGTGAAATGTGAAGCAGATCGGAGCAAGGAAACTGAAATTATAAGCCATTTACACGAACATTAATGTTTCGGGACGGACGTACGTACGTACGTATGTACGTACGTATGGACGCCGGTAACACTATATGCCCACTTCACCATTCGGTGGCGGAGGCATAAATATCAAGGCGTTCCATGAAAGGAAACAGATGTTATAAAACATTTACCCCAACGTTTATGAATGTGCTAAGTTTGTTACCTTGACCTTGGGGTAAGGGCTGGGTTGTGGGTCATGGATTTGCTGCAGGATGATACATGGTCATCTGAGGAATGCATGTATGAAATAACAAGGTGTTCCATGAAAGGAAACAGAAGTTATAAGACATTTACCCCAACATTAAGTTTATGAATGTGCCAAGTTTGTGACGTTGACCTTGGGGTAAGGGCTGGGTGGTGGGTCATGGATTTGCTACATCATGATAGAGGGTCATCTGAGGAATGCATGTATGAAATAACAAGGTGTTCCATGAAAGGAAACAGAAGTTATAAGACATTTACCCAACGTTAAGTTTGTGGACGCCGACGACGCCGCCAGTGGGTATGCCATAAGCTCTTCTGCACTTTGTGCAGGCGAGCTAAAAACTGGTTGTCCAGAATATGAAATCCGCAAAAAGAACAGCACATACTGGTTGGATTACTATAAAATTTGTTTTATTTCATACATAGATAAGTGTTTTAGAAAAAACAAAATCTTCTCCGTGGGCATCAAATCTTCCGTGGGCTTGGTCTAGATCTTTGGATTAAAGAATCGTTTGACTTTCTTGAATCTGAAATGAGAAATTGCGTTATATGCTTATATTATATACCGAAAGGCCATATATATAGTCATTTAAGCAACAGACTGAAATAAAGTTTATAAACACAACTATTATATGTTCGAAAATGTTATTCTGCACACTTATAATGTTGCCAAGATATTTAAATTGACTAATATTTCATAAACACGCAAAATAGTAATTAAATGAATATTTGCATTTATAAACAAGAACAATTCTAACATAAATGACCATGTGACCACATCACTTCCTGTGACCATTTCTTCCTGTGACCATAAAAGCTATCGAGCATGTTTGTCTTCTTGAAAATGTGAAATTATATACCTGAATTACCATTATATTAGCTACAGAGTGTAAATATGTCAATAGTCATATACCCCACCCACTCACTTTGCATGGGGGTTATAATTACACTCGGGTTCTATTCTGTTACAATACGTATTAATTATACATACATCTAATTAATCCGACTTCTTTTCTCTCTTAATTTCAGTTCTAGTATCTCCTTCTTCAGCCTCAGACAGTCAATTTCTAACTTTATCTTTGTGTTCAACGGATCTTCAATGGACGGTGGCGTCGGGCACGGTGTAGCTGTATACCCCACAAGGTGTTGACAAGATGCAGACCTGAAAGATACCATTACATGCATCAGTGACACAATGAAGCACCATCCATAGACACACATTTAAGGAATAAAACCTTGGGATGTTGCGTTTACTGTGGTATGTAAAACAGTTGATCTAAATAAAGTGCAGAGTCCAAAGGACGCCTCGCAAATGTTAGAGGAAGTGGAAGTTAACACATTTGTATGCCCCACCACGATAGTGGAGGGGGCATTTAGTGTAAGGGCCACCACGATAGTGGAGGGGGCATTTAGTGTAAGGGACACCGACATTATTTTTTTTTGTATCTAGGTCATGGTACATATGTACCGAGATACAAACAAAATAATGTTGGTGTCCCTTTTAAGCTGTCGTCATTATTAAATTAAAACAAGAAATGCGTCTGTCGAACGCGGATGCCACCTGCAGCATATTTGAGAAACTGTGACAAAGTGGTTAACCGAAGTGTGACGGACGGACGGACGGACGGTCCAAACACTATATGCCACCCGTTTCTTCGAAACCCGGTGGCATAAAAATAAAAGATGCATTGAAATTGAAATATATGTTGAATAATACCTTGTTTGTAAGGCAAACATGTTGGAAGTTTTTCTTTCTTTTTTCAATAATCGATTTGGATAATATTTGGCCACAATGTGTGTAGGGATGCTGCTTTGTTTCGCATACGACAATACATGTTTAACACGGAACGACGAAGAACCCCATTGTTTTTCAAACTGTTTGATGACTCATCTCACATTGGTGGGCATTTTTATTCAACACTTGATATAAAAATACACAAGCATGGCACATGTATTCTCCATTGATTTTGTATCAGATCAGTGGTGGATTTACTTTCATTCAGTACGCGCTTGCACTTACCCTTTATATGGATTGTATGCAGACACGTTGCAATCATAATGGTGTTGGAAATTACAGATTTAGGAACCTACCTTGTTTGTAACATGGTGGAGTCCAGGTCAGTGATCCCGATGTTGGACGGGTTGTCCTTGCCTAGGATCGGAGATACCGTCTCAGTTACAGGGTAGTGTGGGGCAATAGATGTGTATAGCCCTGCAATGATAGAATTTAGAATTATCAAACTTTATGTTACAAAGATTGTTACCTCGTCCTGCAAGATGTTGTGAGATTGGTTACTTGGGATATTTTACCGGCGTGGTTCATCCTTACTGGAATCCCAAATATCGCTCGGATCATATATGTATATGCCCGTATGCCGTATTACAAGAGCTCCGCGGAACAAAATGTCCCGCCTGGCGCAGTTCGATAGTATATATGGAGCTTGTAATAACCTTGGGGTTAGTGAGCACCATGGGCTTTCTGTAGAATGATGCGGGATGTTGTTACAAATGCATGTATGGAATATTAAAACATAAACTGAGCGTTAACTTTTCCAAACACGGAAATTTCTAAGTCAGTGACCTTGACCTTTGGGGTTAGCGGGCACCATGGGCTTTCTGTAGAATGATGCGAGATGTTGCTACAAATGCATGTATGGAATATTAAAGCATAAACTGAGCGTTAATTTTTCCAAACATGTAAATTTCTAAGTCAGTGACATTGACCTTTGGGGTTAGCGGGCACCATGGGCTTTCTGTAGAATGATGGGCTTTCTGTAGAATAATGCGGGATGTTGTTACAAATGCATATATGGCATATTAAAGCATAAACTGAGCGTTAAAACTGAGCGTTAACTTGCAACCTTGACCTTTGGGGTTTGCGGGCACCATGGGCTTTCTGTAGAATGATGCGGGATGTTGTCACAAATGCATGTATGGAATATTAAAGCATAAACTGAACGTTAACTTTTGCAAACACGCAAATTTCTAATTCAGTGACCTTGACCTTTGGGGTTAGCAGGCACCATGGGATTTCTGTAGAATGATGCGGGATGTTGTTACAAATGCATGTATGGAATATTAAAGCATAAACTGAGCGTTAACTTTTCCAAACACGGAAATTTCTAAGTCGGTGACCTTGACCTTTGGGGTTAGCGGGCACCATGGGCTTTCTGCAGAATGATGCAGGATGTTGTTACAAATGCATGTATGGAATATTAAGCATAAACTGAGCGTTAACTTTTCCAAACACGAACATTTCTCTAAGTCAGTGACCTTGACCTTTAGAGTTAGAGGGCATCATGGGCTTTCTGTAGAATGATGCGGGATGTTGTTACAAATGCATGTATGGAATATTAAAGCATAAACTGAGCGTTAACTTTTCCAAACACGGAAATTTCTAAGTCAGTGACCTTGACCTTTGCGGTTTGCGGGCACCATGGGCTTTCTGTAGAATGATGCGGGATGTTGTTACAAATGCATGTATGGAATATTAAAGCATAAACTGAGCGTTAACTTTTCCAAACACGAAATTTCTAAGTCAGCGACCTTGAACTTTGGGGTTTGCGGGCACCATGGGCTTTCTGTAGAATGATGCAGGATGTTGTTACAAATGCATGTATGGAATATTAAAGCATAAACTGAGCATTAACTTTTCCAAACACGGAAATTTGTAAGTCAGTGACCTTGACCTTTGGGGTTAGCGGGCAACATGGGCTTTCTGTAGAATGATGCGGGATGTTGTTACAAATGCATGTATGGAATATCAAAGCATAAACTGAGCGTTAACTTTTCCAAACACGGAAATTTCTAAGTCAGTGACCTTGACCTTTGGGGTTAGCGGGCACCATGGGCTTTCTGTAGAATGATGCGGGATGTTGTTACAAATGCATGTATGGAATATTAAAGCATTCCATTGACGGAAACAGAAGTTACAATGAATTAACCTGAGCGCTAAGTTTTAGAAACAGAGCTAAACGCAAAAACTTAACGTTGAATGCATGTGAAAAGTATGTCAATGAACCATGAAAAGTAGGTGAAGGTCACATGTGTTCTCTCTGTGAGAGATGGTTACACCAGTGTTGATGTATACCAAGTATGGAGGTCGTAGGAGTTATAGTTTTCTGGAAACTGAGCTAAACGCAAAAACTTCACGTGAAATGTTGACGCCGCCACCGCCGCCGACGGAAAAGCTATACTTATGTCCCGCTTCTGCTAAAGCAGGCGGGACAAAAACAAGTAGCAAGATTAATACTAATCCTATTACTTTTAAGGGCCATGGGCTAAGTCAGTGGTCCAGTCACCGGATCAAGATATTCGATGGATATATAGATTTTATGTAAATATTCAGTTCTAATTTGGGGAGTTTTCCCCATCTGTAAAGGTTAAATCTGGAAGTTTATCCTGTGACCCGGTCTTAAATAACAGCTGATGTTTTCATATACTGCAAATACAAAATTGGACATGTTTTCTACGGGAGCGTAACAATGATAAAATGTGTAACGTATGGGGAAATACTGTAACAAAGCATAACGAGGTGTAACAGAGTTGTATTTTAAAATATTCTGCACATCTTCATCGTTACACTGTAACGGTGTAACGACTCTAACGAAAGGCTAACAAAATTGGACATGTTTTCTAGGGGAGCGTAACAATGATAACAAGAGTTGTCAGAAGACAACGAAGCACACCTGTTGGCAGCCTTCATTCAAACTTGTCACAGTTGTATAAACAAGAGGGCCATGATGGCCCTAATTCGCTCACCTGACACCATGAACACCAGAGGAGAATGTGACATTGAGTTCATGTGTTTTAAAAAAATTGTGCTATTTTTAGATGGTGGTCATCTTAGATTAAGCGATGACCCATTTTACCAAATCTGAAAATGCTTCACCCAAGGATCTTAACTTCCTATGAAGTTTGGCCAGCATCGGCCATGTGGTTCCTGAGAAAAAGACATTAAAAATCTTGAATAAATGGACCTTTTGGTGGCCATCATGGATGACATAATCATCCGATTCTGACAAATATTGAACCAGAGCAATCGCCTCATCGATACCTTCAGTTTGATATATGGCATGAGCATATTCGGTCAAAAATAAAATTTGACCACAATTTGACCCCATGGGCCATGCCCATTTTTGACCCCGGGGTCACCATTTTCACAATTTTGAAAAAGCATTGTAAATCGATCATTCCTACCAAGTTTAGTCGAAATCCGGCTAGCGGTTCATACGAAGATTTTTTAAGAATTTATGCTATTTTTAGACGGCGGCCATCTTGGATTAGCGATGACCTCCATTTGAACAAATCTGAAAAGGGTTCACCCATGGACCATAACTTTTAAGTTTGGCTACCATGGGCCAAGCGGTTCATGTGAAGAAGAATTTTGAAATCTAATAAAAGAACGACCTTTTGACATTTCGGCGGCCATGTTGGATGACATAACAATCCGATTTCGACAAAAAATGTACCAGAGTGATCGCCTGATTGATACCTTCGATTTGATATATAACATGACTATATTCGGTCACAAATAAAATTTGACCACGGGCCACGCCCATTTTTGACCCCGGGGTCACCATTTTAACAACTTTGAAAGAGCATTGTACATCGATCATTTCTACCAAGTTTCGTCGAAATCCGGATAGCGGTTCATGAGAAGAAGATTTTTTAAGAATTTGTGCTATTTTTAGACGGCGGCTATCTTGGATTAGCGATGACCTCCATTTTAACAAATCTGAAAAGGCTTCACCCATGGACCATAACTGTTAAGTTTGGCTACCATGGGCCAAGCGGTTCATGTGAAGAAGAATTTTGAAATCTCTAATAAAAGAACGACCTTTTGACATTTCGGCGGCCATCTTGGATGACATAACAATCCGATTTCGACAAAAAACGTACCAGAGTGATCGCCTCATTGATACATTCGATTTGATATATAACATGACCACATTCGGTCAAAAATAAAATTTGACCCAAATTTGACCCCAAGGGCCACGCCCATTTTTGATCCCGGGGTCACCAGTTTAACAACTTTGAAAGAGCAATGTACATCGATCATTCCTACCAAGTTTCGTCGAAATCCGGCCAGCGGTTCATCTTGGATTAGCGATGACCTCCATTTTGACAAATCTGAAAAGGCTTCACCCATGGACCATAACTTTTAAGTTTGGCTACCATGGGCCAAGCAGTTCATGTGAAGAAGAATTTTGAAATATCTAATAAAAGAACGACCTTTTGACCTTTCGGCGGCCATCTTGGATGACATAACAATCCGATTTCAACAAAAAAAGCAACAGAGTGATCGCCTCATTGATACCTTCAATTTGATATACGACATGACCATATTCAGTCAAAAATAAAATTTGACCCCACGGGCCACGCCCATTTTTGACCCCGGGGTCACCATTTTAACAAATTTGAAAGAGCAATGCACATCGATCATTCCTACCAAGTTTTGTCGAAATCCGGTTGGCGGTTCTTGAGAAGAAGATGAAGACGTTTGAAAATGTTCACGGACGACGGACACATTGCGGTAACAACAGCTTACATGAGCTTCGCTCAGGTGAGCTAAAAACATGAATATTATATAACTTGACCTTGGGATAAGGGGTGTGCGGTGGACCTTGACATTGAGGTCAGTGGAGGAAGGTGGGTCGTGGATTTGATATAGCATGATATAGCATATTAAGATGAATGCATGTATGAAATATCAATGCGTTCCCTGAAAAGAGAAGGAAAACAAAATTTAACCCAGCGTTAAGTTTATGAACACACTAAGTTGGTGATTTTCTACAGCATGAGGAATGCATGTATAAATGTGCTAAGTTTCTGACCTTGGCCTTGGCGAAAGGGGTGGGGGTGGGTCATGGATTTGCTGTAGCACAATAGAGTATCATCAGATGAATGCATGTATGAAATATGAAGGTGTTCCCTGTAAAGAAACAGAAATTATAAAAAGACATTTACTCCCACGTTAAGTTTATGATGTTGATCTTGGGGAAAGGGGTGGGGTGGGTCATGGATTTGCTGTAGCACAAAAGAGGATCATCACATGAATGCATGTATGAAATATCAAAGCGTTAAAAGTGTAAAGAAACAGACGTTACACAACATTTACCCCAATGTAAAGTTTATGAACATGCTAAGTTTGTGACCTTGACCTTGGGGTAAGGGTTGGGTGGTGGGTTGTGGATTTGCTACAGCATGATAGAGGGTCATCTGAGGAATGTCTGTATGAAATATCAAGGCGTTCCATAAAAGGAAACAGTTGTTATCAGACATTTACCCCAACGTTAAGTTTATGAATGTGTGAAGTTTGTGACCTTGACCTTGGGGTAAGGGGTAGGCGGTGGGTCATGGATTTGATATAGCATGATAGAGTATCATCATGAAATATCAAGGCGTTCCATGAAAGGAAACAGATGTTATAAGACATTTACCCCAACATTAAGTTTATGAATGTGCTAAGTTTGTGACCGTGACCTTGGGGAAAGGGGTGGGGTTGGCCATGGATTTGCTATAGCACGCTAGAGTATCATCAGATGAATGCATGCATGAAATATCAAGGTGTTCAAAGCGTAAAGAAACAGAAGTTACACAACATTTACCCCAACGTTAAGTTTATGAACATGCTAAGTTTGTGACCTTGACTTTTGGGTAAGGGTTGGGTGGTGGGTTGTGGATTTACTACAGCATGATAGAGGGTCATCTGAGGAATGTATGAAATGACTAGGCGTTCCATGAAAGGAAACAGACATTTACCCCAACGTTAAGTTTATGAATGTACTAAGTTTGTGACCTTGACCTTGGGGTAAGGGATGGCCGCTGGGTCATGGAGTTGCTATAGCACGATAGAGTATCATCAGATGAATGCATGCATGAAATATCAAGGCGTTCCATGAAAGGAAACAGATGTTATAAGACATTTACCCCAACGTTAAGTTTATGAATGTGCTAAGTTTGTGACTTGACCTTGGGTAAGGGGCTTATCCCTTAGTGGTGAGTCATGGATTTGCTATAGCATGATACAGGGTCATCTGAGGTATGCATGTATGAAATAACAAGGTGTTCCATGAAAGGAAACAGAAGTTATAAGACATTTAACCCAACGTTAAGTTTATGAATGTGCCAAGTTTGTAACCTTGACCTTGGGGTAAGGGCTATGTGGTGGGTCATGGATTTGCTACAGCATGATACATGGTCATCTGATGAATGCATGTATTAAATGACAAGGTGTTCAATGAAAGGAAACATAAGTTATAAGACATTTACCCAACGTTAAGTTTATGAATGTGCCAAGCTTGTAACCATGACCTTGGGGTAAGGGCTGGGTGGTGGGTCATGGATTTGCTACAGCATAACAGAGTGTCATCTGAGGAATGCATGTATGAAATAAAAAGGTGTTCCATGAAAGGAAACAGAAGTTATATGACATTTACCCAACTTTAAGTTTATGAATGAGCCAAGTTTGTGACCTTGACCTTGGGGTAAGGGCTGGGTGGTGGGTCATGGATTTGCTACAGCATGATAGAGGGTCATCTGAGGAATGCATGTATGAAAACACAAGGCGTTCCATGAAAGGAAACATAAGTTATAAGACATTTACCCCAACATTAAGTTTATGAATGTGCTAAGTTTGTGACCTTGAGGTAAGGGATGGCTGCTGGGTCATGGATTTGCTATAGCACGATAGAGTATCATCAGATGAATGCATGTATGAAATATCAAGACGTTCCATGAAAGGAAACAGATGTTATAAAATATATACCCCAACGTTAAGTTTATCAATGTGCTAAGTGTGTGACCTTGACCTTGGGGTAAGGGCTAGGTGGTGGGTGATGGATTTGCTACAGCACGATAGAGGGTCATCTGAGGAATGCATGTATGAAATAACAAGGCGTTCCATGAAAGGAAACAGAAGTTATAAGACATTTACCCAACGTTGTTTATGAATGTGCCAAGTTTATGACCTTGACCTTAGGGTAAGGGCTGGGTGAAGGGTCATGGATTTGCTACAGCATGATAGAGGGTCATCTGAGGAATGCATGTATGAAATAATAAGGCGTTCCATGAAAGGAAACAGAAGTTATAAGACATTTACCCAACGTTAAGTTTATGAATGTGCCCAGTTTGTGACCTTGACCTTGGGTTAAGGGCTAGGTGGTGGGTCATGGATTTGCTACAGCATGATAGAGGGTCATCTGAGGAATGCATGTATGAAATAACAAGGTGTTCCATGAAAGGAAACAGAAGTTATAAGACATTTACCCAACGTTAAGTTTATGAATGTGCCAAGTTTGTGACCTTGGGGTAAGGGCTGGGTGGTGGGTCATGGATTTGCTACAGCATGATAGAGGGTCATCTGAGGAATGAATGTATGAAATAACAAGGTATTCCATGAAAGGAAACAGAAGTTATAAGACATTTACCCAACGTTAAGTTTATGAATGTGCCCAGTTTGTGACCTTGACCTTGGGTTAAGGGCTAGGTGGTGGGTCATGGATTTGCTACAGCATGATAGAGGGTCATCTGAGGAATGCATGTATGAAATAACAAGGTGTTCCATGAAAGGAAACAGAAGTTATAAGACATTTAACCCAACGTTAAGTTTATGAATGTGCCAAGTTTGTGACCTTGGGGTAAGGGCTGGGTGGTGGGTCATGGATTTGCTACAGCATGATAGAGGGTCATCTGAGGAATGAATGTATGAAATAACAAGGTATTCCATGAAAGGAAACAGAAGTTATAAGACATTTACCCAACGTTAAGTTTCTGAATGTGCCAAGTTTGTGACCTTGACCTTGGGGTAAGGGCTGGGTGGTGGGTCATGGATTTGCTACAGCATGATAGAGGGTCATCTGAGGAATGCATGTATGAAATAACAAGGTGTTCCATGAAAGGAAACAGAAGTTATAAGACATTTACCCAACGTTAAGTTTATGAATGTGCCAAGTTTGTGACGTTGACCTTGGGGTAAGGGCTGGGTGGTGGGTCATGGATTTGCTATAGCATGATAGAGGGTCATCTGAGGAATGCATGTATGAAATAAGAAGGTGTTCCATGAAAGGAAACAGAAGTTATAAGACATTTACCCAACATTAAGTTTGTGGACGCCGCCGACGATGCCGACGACGCCGACGATGCCGGGGGTATGCCATAAGCTCTTATGCACTTCGTGCAGGCGAGCTAAAAATTATTAACATATGGGGAAACACTGTAACAAAGCGCAACAAGGTGTAACAGAGTTGTATTTTAAAATATCCTGCACATCTTCATCGTTACACTGTAACGGTGTAACGACTGTAACGAAAGGCCAAACAAATTGGACATGTTTTCTAGGGAGCGTAACAATGATAAAATGTGTAACATATGGGGAAATACTGTAACAAAGCGAAACAAGGTGTAAACGAGTTGTATTTTAAAATATCCTGCACATCTTCATCGTTACACTGTAACGGTGTAACGACTGTAACAAAAGGCCAAACAGATTGGACATGTTTTCTAGGGGACCGTAACAATGCTAAAATGTGTAACATATGGGGAAATACTGTAACAAAGAACAACAAGGTGTAACAGAGTTGTATTTTAAAATATCCTGCACATCTTCTTCGTTACACTGTACATAACGATGTCACGACTGTAACGAAAGGTAAACAAAATTGGACATTTTTTCTAGGGAACCGTAACAATGCTAAAGTGCGTAACGTATGAGAGAAATACTGTAACAAGGTGTAACAGAGTTGTATTTTAAACTAATGGTGTAACGAAAGGCCAAACAAATTGGGACACATTTTCTAGGGAACCGAAATGATGCTAAAGTGTGCAACGTATGGGGAAATACAGTAACAACTAGATTGGTCAGTAAGCGAGACTTACAGAATACCCCCCGCGTGGGCCCAGGTACCCCTAAATATGTAAAATTTTCCAAGTGTGTGAGCTTGTGACCTTCACTCTGGGCTTAGCGGGGGCGCCCGAACGTGAATGTGAAGCAGATCCGAGCAAGGAAATAGCAGTTATAACCGATTTCTCTGATGTTAAGTTTTGTAAAGAGAGTAAAGTAAGTCTTGTGATCTTGACCTTGGGATCAGCGGGGATATGTCACAGCATGATAGTAGAGCCTTAGAGGAATGCATGCATGAAATATTAAGAATTTTAGATGAAGTTATAACAATATTTCTCTGATGTTAAGTTTTGTAAAGAGACCATGTATTTGACCTTGACCTTGGGATCAGCGGGGGTTGGACGGTCGTGGATTTGGCACAGCATGGTAGTAGAGCCTTACAGGAATGCATGTGTGAAATATTAAGCATTTTAGATGAAGGAAATAGAAGTTATAACAATATTTCACTGATGTTAAGTTTTGTAAAGAGACTAAGTATTTGACCTTGAGCATGGGATCAGCGGGGGTTGGACGGTCGTGGATTTGGCACAGCATGGTAGTAGAGCCTTACAGGAATGCATGTGTGAAATATTAAGCATTTTAGATGAAGGAAATACTTTCTCTGATGTTAAGTTTTGTAAAGAGACTAAGTATTTTACCTTGAGCATGGGATCAGCGGGGGTTGGACGGTCGTGGATTTGGCACAGCATGGTAGTAGAGCCTTACAGGAATGCATGTGTGAAATATCAAGTATTTTAGATGAAGGAAATAGAAGTTATAACAATATTTCTCTGATGTTAAGTTTTGTAAAGAGACTAAGTATTTGACCTTGACCATGGGATCAGCGGGGTTGGACGGTCGTGGATTTGGCACAGCATGGTAGTAGAGCCTTACAGAAATGCATGTGTGAAATATTAAGCATTTTCGATGAAGGAAATAGAAGTTATAACAATATTTCTCTGATGTTAAGTTTTGTAGAGACTAAGTATTTGACCTCGACCATTGGGATCAGCGGGGGTTGGACGGTCGTGGATTTGGCACAGCATGGTAGTAGAGCCTTACAGGAATGCATGTGTGAAATATTAAGCATTTTAGATGAAGGAAATAGAAGTTATAATAACAATATTTCTCTGATGTTAAGTTTACGGACGAACGGACGGACGGACAGACAGACAGACAGACAACCTGACTCCAGTATACCCCCACAACTCGTTGCGGGGGGTATAACAAGATGTAACAGAATTGTATTTTAAATAGCAAGTTACTACACCATTTCTCCATAATTTACAAACTCCATCATTTCTTGGCCATTCAAGTTTATGTATTTATATATTCTGCATATAATTTCATTGCTACAATGGAATATATATTTTACTATATAATGCTTAATGCACATTTTAGTTATCCTTCAGTGGACCGTCATCCAGTGTGTAGCTGACATAACTGGTATCAAAGTATAGCCAATAATAAATTAATAAATAATCAAGTGGGCCATGAGGGCCCTAATTCGCTCACCTGACTCCATGAACACCAGAGGAGAATGTGACATTGAGTTCATGTGTTCATTGTGCTATTTTTAGATGGCGGTCATCTTGGATTAATCGATGACTCTCATTTTACCAAATCTGAAAATGCTTCACCCAAGGATCTTAACTTCCTATGAAATTTGGCCAGCATCGGTGGTTCCTGAGAAAAAGACGTTCAAAACCTTGAATAAATGGACCTTTTGGCGGCCATCATGGATGTTATAATCATCCGATTCCGACAAGTATTACACCAGAGCAATCGCCTCATCGATACCTTCAATTTGATACATGAAATGAGCATATTCAGTCAAAAATAAAATTTGACCCCACGGACCACGCCCATTTTTGACCCCGGGGTCACCATTTTCACAACTTTGAAAGAGCATTGTAAATCGATAATTTCTACAAAGTTTACCGGTAGTCGAAATCTGGCCAGTGGTTCATGAGAAGAAGCTTTTTTAAGCATTTGCCGGTATGCTATTTTTAGACGGCGGCCATCTTGGATTAGCGATGACCTCCATTTTAACAAATCTGAAAAGGCTTCACCCATGGACCATAACTTTTAAGTTTGGCTACCATGGGCCAAGCGGTTCATGTGAAGAAGAATTTTGAAATCTCTAATAAAAGAAAGACCTTTTAATATTTCGGCGGCCATCTTGGATGACATAACAATCCGATTTCGACAAAAAATATATCAAGAGTGATCGCCTCATTGATACCTTCGATTTGATATACATGTATAACATGACTACCGGTATATTCGGTCAAAAATAAAATTTGACCCAAATTTGACCCCACGGGCCACGCCCATTTTTGACCCCGGGGTCACCATTTTAACAACTTTGAAAGAGCATTGTACATAGATCATTCCTACCAAGTTCCGTCGAAATCCGGCTAGCGGTTCATGAGAAAAAGATTTTTTAAGAATTTATGCTATTTTTAGATGGCGGCCATCTTGGATTAGCGATGACCTCCATTTTAACAAATCTGAAAAGGTTTCACACATGGACCATAACTGTTAAGTTTGGCTACCATGGGCCAAGCGGTTCATGTGAAGAAGAATTTTGAAATCTCTAATAAAAGAACGACCTTTTGACCTTTCGGCGGCCATCTTGGATGACATAACAATCCGATTTCGACAGAAACTGCACCAGAGTGATCGCCTCATTGATACCTTCAATTTGATATATGACATGACCATATTCGGTCAAAAATAAAATTTGACCCCAATTTGACCCCACGGGCCACGCCCATTTTTAACCCCAGGGTCACCATTTTAACAACTTTGAAAGAGCAATGTACATCGATCATTCCTACCAAGTTTCGTCGAAATCCGGCAAGCGGTTCATGAAGAAGATTTTTTAAGAATTTATGCTATTTTTAGACGGCGGCCATCTTGGATTAGCGATGACCTCTATTTTAACAAATCTGAAAAGGCTTCACCCATGGACCATAACTTTTAAGTTTGGCTACCATGGGCCAAGCGGTTCATGTGAAGAAGAATTTTGAAATCTCTAATAACGACCTTTTGACCTTTCGGCGGCCATCTTGGATGACATAACAATCCGATTTCGACAAAAAATGCACCAGAGTGATCGCCTCATTGATACCTTCAATTTGATATATGAAATGACCATATTCAGTCAAAAATAATTTGACCCCAATTTGACCCCACGGGCCACGCCCATTTTTAACCCCAGGGTCACCATTTTAACAACTTTGAAAGAGCAATGTACATCGATCATTCCTACCAAGTTTTGTCGAAATCCGGCAGGCGGTTCTTGAGAAGAAGATTTTTTAAGAATTTGTGATATTTTTAGACGGTGGCCATCTTGGATTACGTAATGACGTCATTTTAACAATTTTGTAATCCCCCTACCTAAGGACCATGACCATGAAGTTTGGTGACCATAGGCCCAATGGTTACCGAGGAGAAGACGTTTGAAAATGTTCACGGACGACGACGACGGACGACGGACACATTGCGGTAACAATAGCTCACATGAGCTTCGCTCAGTTGAGCTAAAAAATACAACACTAATTTTTTGCCCTACAAAGCATTTTATATGGACATCAACAAGCGCAAAGACATTAGGCATTACTTTTTCAAATGATAATAAAAATATGCACCTTACCTTACCTAACTAAACCTTACTCCGAACATAAAAGAGTTTGTCAAAAGTCTTGAGACATGGAAAACAAGAAATGCGTCTGTCGAACGCGGATGCCACCTGCAGCATATTTGAGAAACTGTGACAAAGTGGTTAACCGAAAAGTGTGACGGACGGACGGACGGACGGACGGACGGACCAAACACTATATGCCACCCGTTTCTTCGAAACCCGGTGTCATAAAAAGAAAACTAAGTTTATTAGGTAAAATTACTGTGATCAAAACATTTGCTCTTCCGAAACTGATATATCTGTGACCGTCCTGCGTGGTCGGGTGAGGTCTACGTGGTGGGAAACTACGTATACTTTTCGAATGCAATATAAAACCACAGGATATAAAACACTTATGTATTAAAGAACATACTTTCCTATTCAATGTTTTGGCATCATGGGCTAACATCTCAGAAAAAAACGAAAGTATATCAAAGGAAATTATATGGAATAATTCTAACATAAAGTATCAAAACAAAACAATATACATAAAATCTTGGCACGAAAGGGGTATTAAATTTATAGAACAGTTATATGATTATAGAGTAAACAAATTTATCGGTTTTAATGATTTTGCGGAAATGTATAATATAAGGGCAGATGATTTTATCAAATACCAAGGTTTAGTAAATAATATTAATCTGCAATGGAAAGAAAAAATTAAATCAGAAAACATAAATACCGTACAAACTCTGAAACCTATTTTACAAAAAGTACAGACAAGCAATGGAGTAAATAAACTTCTATACACTATACAAACAAATAAAAACAAGAAATGCGTCTGTCGAACGCGGATGCCACCTGCAGCATATTTGAGAAACTGTGACAAAGTGGTTAACCGAAAAGTGTGACGGACGGACGGACACGGACGGACGGACGATTTTAATTTCGAATGGAACAAGAAATGCGTCTGTCGAACGCGGATGCCACCTGCAGCATATTTGAGAAACTGTGACAAAGTGGTTAACCGAAAAGTGTGACGAACGGACGGACGGACGGACGTTCTTACAGTACTATACTTATGTGGCTTATCACATGTTAAATATTAGCCACATAAAACGATTTTTAGCCACATAAAAGGAATTTTTAGGTGACTAATTGTAACCAACCCTAACCTTTACCAAGTCCATAACCCTGTGGGGCTAGCCACATAAGTACCCTAATGTGTGCCCGGACGGACAGACGAATGGATGGTCCAAACACTATATGCCACCCGTTTCTTCGAAACCCGGTGGCATAAAAATATATACACAACTTGTATGCAATTTACAATACCGGTAGATACCACACTACGGAATTTTCAGTATAAATGTTTAATGAGAATCATAGGCACAAATAAATTATTACTTAATTGTGGCATGGTACCAAGTAGTTTATGTGATTTTTGCAGCATGAATGTGGAAAATATAAAACATTTATTCTGGGAATGTCCAAACGTACAACATGTATGGTCACAGCGAAGAACATTCTTAAATGAAAGAGGTGTGGTTTATGAAATGAACTTTAATACAATTTCATTTGCTGTAAACCAAACAAACCTTATCGCTAAATATATGTATGAGATAATAGGTATTGTTACATTTGTGAGCGTGAAGCATGACGGGTGTTTCAATGATGGAATGGCGAATAGTGCGGATGCACAGGCTGATTTGGATCAACACTGGCCAAACCAATAATCCCAATGATTCCAATCACATCCACATTTACCAAAAACATTGTTATTTTATGAGACATGATATTTCATCATCCAGCTTCTGTCCGTTGGAGTCCGGTCATAAATCACAGGAAAACATAAGTAGGTTGAACCCGATGGGAAAAATAGACTACTTATAGAAATGGACATTCAGCTCAATGTATATTGTCTCATAAACTACCAACGGTTTTGATAAATGGTAAATAGATCATCTTTACTATCCAATAGCCAGAATGAGTGTAGACCTATCTTTACTCACCTTCTGATTCCAGATGTACGGTAGCCTTAGTATTATATTGGGTCTACAACGCTCACAAATGTAAAAACAATACCGGTTTTCTCATACATACCACTGCACAGGGAGTCTGGGCGCCTTAAATTAGTCAGAAAAAGCCACGTCCACACTTCTAACTTAGAACAATGGGAAAATATACAATGGCCACTCACCTCAAAGTATTTTTTTCTCATAAACTACCAACGGTGGCTGTGACTGCAGAAATTGAGCTTAAGGGTCACAATACCTGTTTTCTCATACATACTACAGAGTCTGTGGGGAAATGGAGAGAAATGAACCTTTAATCTGTATGATGAACTTGTAAACGAGTGGTAGCCTACCATATAGACCATGTCATTTTCTAGGCAAGGCTATCATGAGCATGTACAATCATGATGAGGATATACACTGTTTGATACCTTGTTACGCTACAAGATGGCCGTGGCCTGCATATCACGCCCGTCGAGGCCAGTATGTATGTATAGATGTACAGCATGTACCCGTCTTGTATAGACCATCATAGGTCTGTACAACGTATAGATGTACAACATGTGCCCGTCTCATATAGACCAGCATAGTTCTGTACAACGTATACATGTACAGTATGTGCCCGTCTTATATAGACCAGCATAGCTCTTTACAACATATACATGTACAGTATGTGCCTGTCTAGTATAGACCAGCATAGTTCTGTACAACGTATACATGTACAGCATGTGCCCGTCTCATATAGACCAGCATAGTTCTGTACAACGAATACATGTACAGTATGTGCCCATCTTGTATAGACCAGCATAGTTCTGTACAACGTATACATGTACAGTATGTGCCCGTCTCGTATAGACCAGCATAGTTCTGTACAACGTATACATGTACAGTATGTGCCGTCTAGTATAGACCAGCATATAGTCTGTTTCACGAAAGCTGCCCAAATTTTACGGCCATATAAACAATTCAAAAACAATATTTTTTTCGATAGTATCAAATTAAAGGAAAATTTAAGAATGAGCCTTCTTTTTATTTCGTGAAATTCGGTCAAATATTGGTTTTATTACGAAAAATTGATTTCTCTATGGGAATTTAACATGGGGGAAAAAGAGG
>CM055265.1:176157065-176283168 GCA_029237695.1 Conchocele bisecta
ATGTCAACAACCTGCACATAGAAATGTGTATATTAAGTGCAGTGCCCTCACAAACAATACGATCATTACATGTATGCAACATGCAGATGTGAGTGTGCAAGATAATCAAGAGCTATATTGATCAACAACGCCAATTGGCCCTTTCGTTGCTCAGGTTTGTCAGTCATGTACATTAATTACTTCAAAAGTACACGTATTACATATGTTGTAATTTTTTAAAAGTATACTGTTACAAGTATGATACATGTATGTGTGTTTTTTTTCTCAATATTACCTGAGCGACAAATTTTTCCTTGCTACTCGACTTCGAACCACTGAGGCTGACTGACACGTATCCATTTAACTGTAGTGGCTGTAGTGGCTGTTGTCTCTGCCCATCTCTGCCTGTAAATGTAGCCATACAATTTAATTGTGTACATTCTAATGGACTTATAAAGCTCACAATGAAAACATTTTGTCAACTTGATAAGGACATGGTTCGAGTAACATTAGTTTTATATTATTAATCACTCTGCATTTGAACCTTGGACTCAGCTTGTACAAATACACATACTTTTGGAGAAATCACCCATTTCATATGAATTTACAATGAACTGATCTGACTGAATGTGTTTGCTAATTCATTCTAGGTACTAGTACTAGTGGGAACATCTACATTAGCTGTGAAGTACATGGATATGTAGGCTGGTTAGACAAATAGAACGTTAAATATTGAAGATTGACGGACATAATATAAAGCGTGTAGTTGGTGCTGTTATAATTTGTTACAATCTGTGTGCAGGTGGTTTAAAATTAGTATACATGTATACTCAATGCCAAAAGAAACCATATATCATGTAAATGACGGCGACTTCAGTGTACAGAATAGGTAAAGGTAGGTATGAGATATACTTGTAACTTTATATACTGAAATTACATTACTGGTAGTTGTAAAACATGATTACTTGTTTTTGAAAATACCATACATACATTCTAGTTGAATGAGGTTGTCACATTGTAATATAAAACATTAACTTACCATGTTCCCGCAAAAATTCAAATAGTTCTTTGTTGTTGTTGTTGTTGTATCCAGTCACTGACTTTTCGGCTCAATCTTTCAACAGCCACCAATACAAAGTTGAAAAGTTCAATGGGACACTGTCGCGTTATGTGTGAAAATTGTACAACTCTTAACAACATAATATTACTGTACTTCACTAACAGTGTTGTACATAGTCTAACAAGATGCCATTGCGATTCAATTGGGATATCAATGAGGTACCTTATATGACTGACCAGTCTGATAGAAAGTACCTAACTTGTACCTTGTGGTATGTGGTCATATTAAGATATTTGATCTAGTTACTGAAAAGAAGTACATTGTTTGTACCTCAGTGATAATTTGGTAGTAACTTGTTCTATATTACTTTCGTTTGGGAATGCGTAGGTAGTGTCCGCAACAAATACAGAAACTGTATCCCTGCTTTATGTATAGTTTAACTGATATGTAAATAATGTTATACACCCAACAGGAATACTCTGTAGGTGTTACCAGTTTAATATATTTTTTTAATCAGTTACGTTTTCACGTTGGTGCATGGAACTTAATATGTAAAACATCCTAATTTTATGTTATACCATTGCAAATGAAAAAAATGCACTTGTTTTTTTCTTTCTTTGAGTTTATTCAACAAAAAAATATTAATTTTTAGACACTGATGCAAAATAAATCAAAATCTATTGCTTAACGGTACATAAATATACAAGTCAAATTTGCGTTGCGGACACTACAGCGTTGCGGACACATTCATTTCATTCCATAGGTTAGGCTTTTGTTTCAAACAACAAATATTGGTGTGTGTGGAGATATTGTAATGCCTTTATTGAAGAATATGTTCTGTTTCTGTATGTTAGCTGCAGTTCTGCAGAAATGGGCCCGTTGCGGACACTACAGATTTTTCATCCGTTCAGTGATCTGAAATGGCATAATGGTATTGCCGTATCTTCATTCCATATGTTACCATTCTTTGTTTTTCACATAGCACATATATATACATTATTTTAAATACTTGTAATCATGATGATGACATGGCTACATGAACCAGTACCATTTCAATACAAAGGAGTGAAACAATGCAAAATGCATAACGTAAGACAGTGTTCGCATAAATTTACACCATTCCGTAATAAAAAGTCGAAACCTGATCAAATAAAAAACATATTGAACTTGGATAAATTTTTCAAAAAAGTGTTAGCGATATTTTAGTATAAAACAATAATTTAACAATAGAATATTCTGTGAATCAAAATTGACGTTTTTTTAGTGCAACAGCATAACGATGAAAAATCACCATTTTTTAGCATCAAAATTTGACCACATAAAATATTGAGTACAAATAGACATGTTATATACTGTTGGAAAGCTAAATACATCATCCATGTACATGGAAAACACAGATTCCAGTTAATATATCAACAATTAGGCAGAGGACTCATGTATAACAAGAGTGTATTCGTTTGGGGCAAAATATAGTGAAAATGGCGTATATATCATTGAATTATTGCATTTTTTCAATAAATATCATTCTGTTACAGTGTTAGGTTCATTACATTACTATATTACATTATATGATATTAAATAGTGATTAATTTGACTTTTATTGCCTTTTTTATCTTCTTGACGCTTCTTGTCACTTCTTGTCGCTAATATTGTTCTCGTCACTTTTTAGTGCGACCGTCTAATTTCTAGATGATTCTAACTTGAAATTTCTAGAATCATCTAGGCCCTAATCATAGAGAAGACAAAGTTAACTACTGGTAAATTAAGGTAAGGACTTACTTTACATTTAAATATAATTCTCAGTTAGAACACTATTTATATTATGTAACCGGACCATTATTCAGGACTTTCAGTACTTTGCGTTACCTTTTGATTTATGTGTCGGTATTGTTATTTCCCTTTGACCATGAATGCTAGTTTTAGTAGTTTAGGAAGTGATACTGTTGCATTCTGGGTATTGTTTGGTAGTGAGCATTGTTTAGGCAGAAATCAAGGAAGACATCTTTCAAACAACTGATGACAGATTTTATAGTTTGACGGGCGATAGTAATCATGTAAGTTGTTTGTATTGTGCCATTTAACATGTTTGTATTGGAATCGATTCTGCATTGGGTGAGGTTGACAAGGTCGCTCTAATTTGTCTGTTTATAAGCTGCATTCCCAAGACTGTGTTTGCGGTGCGCGATTTTTCCCAAAATGGCGGGTTATTTAAATTTAGCATCTCGCACATTAACTTCACAGGATTATTGCATGTTTCACTCGAATGCATTCTCATCCCTTACAGTTGTTCTACTGACATTCACCGCGAGAACGAGAACGATATCGAGTGACACCGAGTGATAGTGGCGTGTCTGAAACACCCAGAACCATCCCTCTGGTAGGTGTCTAAATGTAGTGTGTACATGTCTCATCTAAATGTTTGTGTACATGTCTCGTCTAAATGTTTGTGTACATGTCTCTGCAATTGTGGGTACTCAGGGCACATATGCTGGACTGGTTCTACCCAGTGGATCCGTCAGGACAGACGCAATGTTGTCGAGAGGTTGAACTGGTTCTACCCAGTGGATCAGTTAGGTAATATGCAAGGATGTCAGGTGTTGAACTTGGTTCTAACCCAGTCTCTATAGGTTGCAAACGTCAGACCATGTTGGTGCGTGTTAACACGGGTACAAGCAATCCATGTATGACTACATGTAGATATGACGTTATTCCATCTGTACCTAGGTATCTATGTTCATTGCTGATGACCACTAGAATACTGTCCATCAAATATCACTTGTCAACCACCCAACAAATCATTCAGGCTATCATGTTTTAATTGTTACTCATTTGTTGTTATATACATGTTATGTACTATGTGTGTTAATTCCGGACATGACTGGTAGTACGGTGCATAGTGATTGTGTAAGGAGACGATTCTCATGGACCCACAACTTGCCAGTCAAGTTGGGTGTCCATCCCATCGTTAGGTATATATATTAGTCATGCTAATAAGTAATCATGGTAACCCTTGTTATTTCAGAGTGTTTCTTCCTTCGTACGTTGTACGAGGGTTCGTACCAGTATCGTACCAGACGGCCGTACTACCAGGTCACCAGTTATCCATATGAGTCCACACATTAAACATAGATGATCGAACATTTTGGCATCTCTAGTTCTCTATTTACATTATCCCATGGGTAGAGAAACGACAAGATAACAATTATATATATGGTATTGACAATTTTGAAATGCGTAGCGCTACAGCTGTACAGGGATCCTCTAGATTATCGGACAAAAATGGCAGGTTTTTTATGATATTTTTCTTAAAATAGCAGCTACGGGCATACAATTTGCACAGAACAATCTTCGGTTCTTGTTTTCTCAACGCATGCAAACTATTTAGCAAACTGTGCCATCTTTCTCACTTAAAATTGGGTCAGATCATCAGTCGTAAGATTGCCCTAAAATTAACATCGACAATCAATTATCCGGACAAATGTATGACCGTCTTATAACTTGTATTCTCACCTTACAATCATAATTTTATCGCATGAAAACCAGTATAAACAGCATTGTGTAGTTTTTCAGAAAAAACAATCAACATTCGCTTCTTGGAAAACATCGTATTTATAGAATGTATTGTATTTATAGAACAACTCTGCAATGACGTAATTGGCGCACTCGATTGAGCTCTTCATAATTTGGTAGAAAAATCCGCGGTAATGAGGCCCATAAAGGAAATTATGATCGTTTCGTACACTGGTGTTTTCGCACCTGTCGATTTTACCCACGAATTAATATGGGTGCGAAATGGTGTGTAATGGCTTGGGGCGATTTGGCCTTGAAACAATTATTATTTGTTTTTGGATAAGTAGCGCTTCGTTCTTTTTCTATCATGATACATTTTCGCATTCCTTCCTATCTGCTCTGTATTGTACATTCAATACTCTGTTGAGCGAAGTATGCAGACGATACGATGCATTCCTCCAATATCATTTTCAGACTGTTTAATACACAACAACTCTATAGGGGGCCTCAAATTATGCGCATGCACAGTGACAGATACAAGCCCCCGCGCGACCTTTGACGTTGTAAACAACTTGTGGACATAGTTGGGGGGAATGTTTTCAGCAAATTTTACTAAAATGTTTACCTTGGCAATATATTATTCACACTGGCATGGAAACAGCAAGCATCTGAGTGACTTAGATGTGTTCGTTGCAAAATCGGATCAAATGAATGCGTTTAATTAACAGCTATTTTCATTTGTCCGATAAATTGATTGTCCGGATAATTGGTCGGACCCCTGTCTCGAAGTCGGCGTGACGTATCACTAGTCACGTGACCTGATATGTTTGGGGGTCCATCGGTACATTTTGCTCTACAACACATCATTTTCGTGCCAGAATATTTCACATTTAGAACCACGAAAATACTAAATCGTCATAAGAACATTTTTAAATGACTATTTAACATTATAAATATGCATACAAATTTGATTTAACGATTGGAATTTAGTTGTTTAAAGCACTCGCAAATGATGTAAATATAGAGCAAAACCCGTAAATTTCCCCCTGAGCTCTTCAGAAAGGAGGCGAGTATGAGATACCGGATGGGTGAATTGGATCAAGTCCGACTTCGTTTTAAGACTTACTAAAGTGCTCATAAAAACAGAAACTGGCAGATACAACAAGACTCCAGTAGACTCTACTTAGTAGATTGTGTGATCATTGTATGAATAATTCCATAGAAGATGAACTACACTTTTTGTTCAATTGTCCACATTACTCACAAGAGAGAGCTATTTTAATGTCATATATTTCATCAGAATGTCCTAACTTTTCGAGTCTTTCAGTATCAATAATCAAATCAATTTATTTGGCTTCTGTCTTGTGAAAACACTAAAAAAAAAGGCTATAGACAGGGCTATTGGCTGCTATTTATAAAGGTTTGTTAATTTATAGAATTATAAAGTATCTAGTCAAATAAATACGACACTAACCGCTACGTACGATGTTACTTCGATAAGCGTCGTATTGCCGTCCGTTATTTCCCCACTGAACACGAAATAGCCACAGGCAATGTTGAATATCCCCACCCTTTTGAATTCATGTAGTATAGACTCTATCTATACAGATTGAATACAATGGAATTATTTTAGTAGCCCTGTGGAAATAGCCACTCACCTGACGTAACAAATTACAATATTTTACATAGTGAACTAACAATTAGTGTGTGTACATACATTTCTCAGCCATTTAGCGGACATATTTATCCGTAATACTTGCCTAATTTAAACTAGTTTAATCAACTTATTAACTCATTGCTGTCTATTTATTTAGACACGTTACGCTCAGAAATCTACATTTCTGCCATTGTTGTTATTGTGTATATAATAGATAGCACGCGAAAATCACTGGTTAATATGATTAATGGTTAATTGAATAAGTTGAAAGGGTATTGCGATAAATGGAACTTAAGTGTTAATTTAGATAAAACAAATGTTATGATAGTTATTATTTAATAAATCAGGACGTACTTTGAAAGCTAGGTTTTCAATTCACTTATGAGGGTACAGTAATTCAATTAACAGACAGTTACAAATTATATTTGGGGATAATCTTTAAGCCGTCAGGAATCTTTACACTTGCTATAAAACAATTAAACAACAATGCTATTAAGGCTATATTCTGCATAAGGAAATGTTTTCCATATCAGGGGCGTAGCTAGCCAATTTGAATCTGCAGGCCCGGTTGACGACTTCGAGCACCGTTGGTGCGAGTATGCTAGGGGGGTCTGGGGGCTTTCCCCCCCTCCCCAGAAAAAAAATCGAAACTAGAAGGTAAATAATGCACTCTGGCACATCACATTATTTTTTCCATTTTCTCGAAAATTCTGCAGAGTGCCTTAATGCAGCTACGCGCCTGCATATGAAAAAATGTATAGTGCCCTGATGCTAAAATTATTTGAAACTTGTGTCGGACTTATTTTACTGTATTGTAGTGAAATTTGGGCTCTTGACTCACTTCTACGTGATCATTTACAAATTGAAACCAGGTATAAAGAATTTTTGCCCGATAAATGCTTTTTAAAATTTGCAAAATGCTTGTTGGGTGTTAACAAGGCCGCAGTCAATGTGGCAGTCTTATCAGAATTAGGTTATTTCCCAATTTCTATATTAGCTTTGAAATACACTGTAAACTTTTGGCACCATGTTATTAATGGAGATGAAAAGAGACTACCGGTAGTTAGATTAGCATATTTTGAAAAATTTATTATTACCAAATAGCTATTATAATAAACTGATTTTTTTTTTCTCAAAGTAGGATTTGAACACGCGTGGATTAATCAAAATACGGTTTCACTATCTAAGTTAGTCCATGCCATACAAATAAAGTTACAGGATAGATATGTTACCTTTTGGAAAGAAGTAGTGCATAATAATGATAACACTGCAAGTGGTAATAAACGGCATACATATAGGATTAAGTTAATTATAAGATGGAAAACTTTTTGCTCACCAATATAGATAAAGCTGGTATTTCAACTTTTGTGAAAATTAGGATAAGTTACATAACAGTAAACTTTTACATAGACATAGTTGCAGGAGTAGCTGCACCAATGCGAAACGAATGTGATTTGTACAATCTAGTGTCAATAATGGGAATTTTTGTGCTATAAATAGGCAGACCAAAGGCATATATGACCTGTGCTGTTACTTACAGCCTTTTTTGACATGTTTCATATGTTTGGGCCGACTTTGATAGTGGACGTTGTGTTCGAACTTTCCGTACATAGTAGTCTGGTCACCCTAAACACCCCAAAGGCTGGAAAAGGCTAAAAAGGCTACACAGGCTGTTCGAAGTTGCTTGTACGTCCGTTAGCGGATATTTATACCATAAATTGTCATTGAATTGACTGAATTAGTATGTGTTATGATCATGTTAATCAATTTAATCATTTTAATGCAATAATCTACCACAAATATACGTGTTTTTGGTAAATTATCTAAACGCGCACCTGCGCCGATCGGGTCGCGCGGAATTGGACATAGAGTGATTAACACCTATTAACATATCGTTTAGCAGGTGCAGCTAAACACCGATTATACTTAGCAGGCCCGTAGCCAGACCTGTTTGAAGGGGGGTCGTTTCGAAGGCCCAAGGGGCCTGATGGCCCAAGGGGCCTGATGGCCCAAGGGGCCTGATGTATCTAGGGTGGTCTAAAAAAATGTGGACCTCGAGGCTAAAAAAAGTGGACCTCGAGGCTGGGTGGGGTGGTCGTCCGACCGCTCCGACCCCACCCACCCCGGCCCTGGCTACGGGCCTGCTTATTGCATTATTATTAATATTTATAAGTCAATGATCGATCAACGACATTCATTTAAACATGCTTTATGTATCAACACATTACGTGAACATAGGACGAATGCCGAATTTTGAGACATCAGCTAGTTATCTACCTTGAAAATGGGTAGGCTATCCACACGGTGATAAAAAATACGTTTATGAGCCTGAATATTTCCTCAGATTACACGGCCGAATAAACGTGTAACTAGTTGTAAAATACATTTACGCTAGCTGACATGTTCCCGTCAATTAACCCATAGTATTTAGCACAGTTTATTCCACGAACATTTTCCTTCCCGTGTCCTGTATTTGTAATTAACGTAATTACGTCAATTATTGGCAGTAAACTGTTCCTTTTGAAATTTAAAATTAAACTTTTTATTTTCTGTGACGGAAGATGCTGGTACTGGAATAATAAAGTAGGCAACAGGTAGTTATATAAATTATAAGAAAAACGGGTGGAATAGTTACACAATTACGTGTTTATTTTTCGAAGTGACTTTGTAACACCATACATTTCATTTTTCATTTAACACAATCTGCGTACATCACGTGCGGATACTGAAACGTTTGCAAACTGATATTTACAGATGCACACATACGAGGGTATTAATCCAATATATATATAGTGAAAATGGCTCAGTAGTATCATCACCGTGTTCATGACCCTTGACGTATGTGATTATAACGTCACATGACTATGACGTCATACAACGTAGTGACGTAATATAATGCGACATCATTGACGAAGTGTCAATATAGCGGTAGGCCAAATTTCATTCAGGTATATGGACAATATATCAACTTATATTCGTTTTCACTTTTTATTGGATGACCCTCGTATATGCACATATTATATTTATAGATAAAATACGACCGTTTAATGATTATGGGTCCAGCTTGTGACAAATTTAACAAGCCCCAATTGTGCATGGTCAGCTGCACAGTAATATTCATTTCGGGTCAGGCTACAACTATGCATTGTTTGGCATTGTAGTTCGTAGTTATCGATTATTTCGTTTGAATAACCATAGTAAAACTATTAATTGGGTACACAAATAATAATTATGAATAATAATAATAAATAAATAATTATTAATAATAATAATACCTAATTAATAATATGTATAGACTATTAATAATAATAATGAATACTAATAATGAATAATAATAATAATAATACAAAGTAATAATAATGCAATAAGTATAATCGGTGTTTAGCTGCACCTGTTAAACGATATGTTAACAGGTGTTAATCACTCCAATTCCACGCGGCCCGATCGGCGCAGGTGCGCGTTTAGACAATTTACCAAAACACGTATATTTGTGGTGGATTATTGTATTAAAATGATTAAAATTCATAAAATGATCATAACACATACTAATTCAGTCAATTCAATGAAAATGTATGTCATAAATATCCGCTAACGGACGTACAATTAAGCAACATCGAACAGCCTTTGTAGCCTTTGTAGCCTTTTCCAGCCTTTGGGGTGTTTAGGGTGACCCCATAGTAGTCTGCCTTAGAAATTGTTTTCGCCACTTGCTTTGTTTCTTACCAACTCGGCATGTGAGACGTTGATTCAAATTAAAGGTCTCTTCCATCTTCTGGTAGACCTACAGCTCCCACAGTGTAATATTTTAATTATTTAACATTATATAGGCAGTTGTAGTATGTGTAGACCTTGTACCCCATGTAAAGTACCCCATGTAGACTAGTCTACAAACACGCCTACCAGGGAATCTGCCATGATTTCTTGCCATATATGAAGTTTTATAGCCATCTACATTTTGGCTCCTGTGAGCTCAGACATGCGTTAAGTGTTTGAATATGTGCGTATACGGCATATACTTGTGCTAAAGTGATCTGATGGTATCAGATTTGTAATTATTCGTGACTGTATTGTACATGTACTGTCTGCCATCACATTTGCATATACATACAGGGAAACGATGCTGGTATATGACTGATACGGTAGTAATACAATAGTAATTCAGAGTTGCGTTTCCACAAAGTTCTATGTGTATGTATGACCCTTTCAAGTTCAACGAGTTCTTGATTTGACACATGTTGAAATCCACATTATCAAGTTCAACTTGCATACTGCAGCTACTCGACCTACTGTTTCACAGTATAGATTTGCATAATTGTATGAACATGATGAATGATCATTTCACTACAAAAATAATTTTATTTAAAAAATTGTTCTTTTGATACTGTTAGATCTACGTGTAGCAAAAATGCACTGCTTACAATGTTTTCATATGATAAAATTTGGTACTTCATTATGCAGAACCAATTGATATCATATGAAAACATTATTATGCAGTGCTGTAACCCATTTCATAAATGTGATATGGACACACTTGTAATAACACCTGTAGCCTATTTCATCAACATTGCAAAGTATACTTTAGTAGCAAAGTATACTTTGAGGGAGAAATTTTCAATTTTATAAATTTATTAATTTTTATTATGCTGAATTTATTACATTATCACAGCCAATTTGGCTGTGATAATGTAATAAATTCAGTATAATAATTCTGCATACTTTTAATCATCAAATATATGCATTTGTTAGTTCTATATGAAATAATGCATTTCAGGAAAAATAAATGATTACTCCCTCAAAGTATACTTTGCTAGTAAAGTATACTTTGCAATGTTGGTGAAATAGGCAACTGGAGCAAATTTGATTGGCTTGCCGCATCACCCTAATTATGCATTCGTATTTTGCGCCAACGTTATGTCAAATGAATAAAATGGAGACGTTCCAATTAGCGTCTGTAATGGCGTGACAAGCAATGATGTTTTGACGGCATTTAAATTCTGACTCCAGCTGCTGGTAAACTGTGATCTATGTATAAACTCTATGGCTGAACGGGGGCGGGGTGCAACCCCTGAGTTGCCCGCTATACATATATAATCATTTAGTAATATTTATTTTACTGATAGTGACACGCGAGTTGCAACCCCTCCAGATCCGCCCCGGATGTCATCATGATTGAAACGTCATTAGAAATGTCAGTGACTTGTTAAAATTAATGAATGTGTTTGAATGTTCTCCCGTTTGGTAATATGACGTCTTTACAAAGAACAGAACCTTGTATATGGTATATTTATAATCCTTTTCTTGCAGCGATTAAATCAATTTTTTCTGTGGAGATTTTTAACTAGATGCGAAAATAGTCAATGGCGTCTGCTCACTGAAACATATTGGATATCTCCACGTTGGCTACTTTTTTGGCCAGTGAAGTCATGTGACATACCCCCAGATTACAAATCCAATGCTAATTTTACTTTTACAAATGTATTTTCTTCCTTATTAAATAGGTGGTAACAAATGATAAAAAATAAAAACAAATTTAAAACCACTTATTTGAGCTGCAAAAACTTTTTTGCAGCTCAACCAAGTATTTTGTTAACTTTTAAGCTTAACTGGAGCTCTGTATATGCTTGTACTTGCTTTTCTGCAGATTAAACCGTACAAGTACAACAGCCGGGATTGCATGGTTATTCAAGGAAGATTCTTGTCGTACAGAAGTTAACAATCATGGCGTTGTCAAAACTGTACCTGGACCCCCGGAATATGGACAATAGCATGAGTGAGGACGAAAACTTGCCGGGCATACAGAAACCCAAATTCCCGACATTTTCTGTCTTCTCAAAAAGGCTCGAGTCGTTCAAAGACTGGCCCAAGTGTCGCCCAGTATCAGCTGATATACTAAGTGAGGCTGGATTCATATATACAGGTATAGTATTATAACTTGATTGTTATTATTTTACATTTTATATCGGATGTAAATTTCCACACTATTATCCAGGGCGATAACTGTGTTTCCTTAAAATGTTAACGGACATTACTATTATTTTCTGTATTTATTTTTTAATGTGCAATGACCATACTTTATAATCTGTCGAAAATATTATTTTTTTAGGTGACTCGTTTAATTAATCGTATAAATAATTAAAAATTATCATGCCTCATTCGCATATGAAAGTAGCCTGATACCATCACGAAACCTGTCTAAATTTTGGGACTATATATATATATATATAACGAGCCAAAAACAATATTGTTTTCGAGAAGATTAAATTTTATCAAAATTTAAGAGTGAACCTTCTTTTTATTTAGTGAAATTTGGTCAAATGTTGATTTTATTACGAAAAATTAATTTGTCTATGGGAATTTAACATGGGGAAAAAGGAGGCAGAGGAGCTGTTGGACGAGTCAAAAAACAAAAATAATTGGAAATTTACTCCGAAACCTGCCTAAATAGCTTGGAAATGATCTAAGAAAACAAATGTTAAATATTGAAAATCGGTACACTATTCCTCAAATTAGAAACATTTCCCCCTGTTAAATCCCCATAGACATCTTCACATGGAGACATTTTTTTTTCCACATTAAAATCAATATTAGACCAAATTTGACAAAATAAAAAGAAGGCTCATTCTTATATTTTGATAAAATTTAACATTATCAAAAAAAAATATTGTTTTTACATTGTTTATATAGCCGTAAGTTTTTGACAGCTTTCATGAAACAGACAGTAATTGTGTTGGATTACGATAAATATGCTAGAGTAAATGAATGGTGAACAGCATAGACACTGATAAGACTGCAGATCCCACCTCAGAATGTCGTTGTTGCTTTAATTTTTGAGACGTACATGTATGCACAGAGGTCCAGATAAGCTTTGTGTGAAGAGTATTGTACCCACTGAATTCAAATTCAATAGTGCATCAGGTTGTCCACAGTACCGAGGGGCAACACGTTATGACTGTTCCCTGACTGACCATGAAATAACTGCTTTATTACGCAACCTGTGGGGTGCATCGACTGAACTGCAGATCACATTACGTGTACTTTTATGACGTTTCCTTCGACAAAAATCATAACGTTTTGACTATTCCACCGGTACGCGGGTCTATTGCCCAGCCACGTGAAACTATTTCCCAGACACGTCAACATCCAGGGAATTAGTCGAAACTATGTAATTATCAACTTATATATGGAGTTGGGTAATTACAGTGGAACCTTTCTAAACCGGACAAAGAGCAAAGTTAATTGTGCTTAATTTTGATAGTTTCCATTGCCCTTTATCTCCGATGTTAATGTCTGTTCATGACCACAAAACACACGCATGTCTTGAAGTAGTCATCCGCCTGTTTTACAGTGGAACATCTCTAAAACAGTCACCCTAGGGACCTCTCATGGTGTCCTTTTTAGAGAGGTTCCACTGTATAATGAATACGCACATACCATATTCTATATGTAATTTCTGGTTATGTCAGGCCCGGGCGACTGCTGTATTTGCTACCACTGTGGGGTCGGGCTGCGGCAATGGGAGGCAGGGGACAACCCCTGGTCGGCACACGCCAAATGGTACCCGAAGTGCGGCCACGTGAAACTCGTGAAGGGCCAGCGATTTATAGATGCAGTCTTGAAAGGTGAAACCCCGGAGCATGGCTCAATCGAGGTACGGCAAATAACCACGGCCCAGATTTAGTAATCACTAGTTGTGGTAATGTGGAGATTGATGCTGTTGAAATTTTACTTATATAATAGGATGAACTGGTTGTGTTAGTCTGATTGATCAGACTGTAACACGACCATTTCATCCTCGGACAGTATCTAAACAGGTTTATAATGGAGACACGAGTGTTATTGGAAATGGCTTTCATTGCCTGATATATTTCTGTATCATACTTCCCTGTTATATTTTGCTATATAGCTTCTATTGAGTAGTGGAAATACTAAATACTGTAATGAAGTTGAACATTTATATAGTTGAGCACTGTTTGATTTTTGCAGCTCAATTAAGCAAATTTTCAGCACACCATCCTAATTCTGAAGGTCAAGGTCATTTATTGACTTGTAATGTTCACCGGTTTTGTAACAGAAATGCGTTAAAGTTATTGTTTTTATGCCACCGGGTTTCAAAGAAAGGGTGGCATATAGTGTTTGGACCGTCCGTCTATCCGTCCGTCCGACCGTCTGTCCGTCCGTCCATCACACTTTTCGGTTAACCACTTTGTCACAGTTTCTCAAATATGCTGCAGGTGGCATCCGCGTTCGACAGACGCATTTCTTGTTTCACAATATCTCTTTAACCCCTTGCCAGACTTTGATAATATTTCACATCAATGTTTGTCTAGGAATGATGCTTCATTACGCACACACCCACATCCAAATTCTCAAGGTCAATGTCATTTATTTACTTGTAATGTTCACCGGTTTTGTAAGGCAAATGCATTAAAGTTATTATTTGTTCACAATATCTCTTTAACCCCTTGCCACACTTTGATAATATTTCACATTAATGTTTGTCTAGGGATGATGCTTCATTATGCTCACCTCCACATTCAAATTCTGAAGGTCAAGGTCATTTATTTACTTTTAATGTTCACCGGTTTTGTAACAGAAATGCGTTAAAGTTATTGTTTTTCACAATATCTCTTTAACCCCTTGCCAGACTTTGATAATATTTCACATCAATGTTTGTCTATGGATGATGCTTCATTACGCACCCCCCCCCCCCCCCCCCCCCCCCCCCACACCCCCCCCCCCCCCCCCCCCCCCCCACATCCTAATTCTGAAGGTCAAGGTCATTTATTTACTTGTAATGTTCACCGGTTTTGTAACAGAAATGCGTTAAGTTATTGAAAAAGTCAATTTGGGAAAATCAAATACGCATTTAATTTGAAATCGGGAGGTACAATACTATTTATAGTATTTAGACACAAAGCTTATCTGGAGCTCTGCTATATTTATCAGCCTGATGAAGCACCACATGAAGAAGACCACCTGAACTCGCCCGCGGCCCTCAGTTGTCTAAAGATGGGCTACACAAAGGAATATGTGACCAAGGCCACCATTGAATTCAAGAGGACAAATGGTACTTATACGTGGGTGCAGTTTTCATTTCAATGTGCCTAGAGCGAGCCCGGTGGACATTTTCTCATCTCAAACTGCCCCTGGCCTTTAACCCATTCCTTTCTGAATACACCTTTACGTTATGAATTTTTTTATTTTTGTTATTTCTCAATGAAAGTATATGTTGTGACCACTCATTTCAACGGTCATTTGACGGTTAAAATGGTGGTCGCGACATAATACGTTTGTGCAGTATTCAATGTGCCTAGAGCCAGCCTGCCCCCTTGAAATTGCCCATGGCCCATGAAATTTATTAAATATTATATTTTCGTTTTTTCTCAATGAAAGTATATGTTGTGACCACCCATTTGAGCACATATTTTGGTTTGTCAGCACATTAAAAGCATGTCCATTGGAAATGATTCTAAAGTGATGGTAAACTATGCTTTTGTTCAGAAAAATGAAAAATAAAAAATACTCTGCAGAGGGTAAACTTTAATTCAGCATTGTAAGGGTTAACTGATTTCGACTTTCTGGTACATTTTATTGTCGCGCCTACTTTAGCACTTTTTCCGTCGTCCGCGTCGTCCGGTTTTTTGTCGGGCAAATGCGTTAAAGTTATTGTTTTTTCACAATATCTCTTTAACCCCTTGCCAGACTTTGATAACATTTCACATCAATCTTTGTCTACGGATGATGCTTCATTACGCACACCCCCACATCCAAATTCTGAAGGTCATTTATTTCCTTGTAATGTTCACCGGTTTTGTAACAGAAATGCGTTAAAGTTATTGTTTTTATGCCCCCGCCACCGAATGGTGAGGGGAGCATATAGTGTTACGTACGTCGCGAAACCTTAACGCTCAGGTAAATGCCTTATAATTGCTCTAATTGCCACACACACATTGCTCCAATGGTCCTCTGCCACCCTGTAACAAATCCACGCTCGTCCCGCCCCCGCCAAGCCCAGGGTGAAGGTCACTGACTTGTTGCGTTCGAAACCTTAACGCTCGGGTAAATGGCTTATAATTTCTGTTTCCTTGCTCGGATCTGCTTTGCATTTCACACACGCATTGCTCCAATGGTCCTCTGCCGCCCTGTGACAAATCCACATTCGTCCCGCCCCCGCCAAGCCCAGGGTCAAGGTCACAGACTTAGTGCGTTCGAAACCTTAACGCTCGAGTAAATGGCTTATAATTTATGTTTCCTTGCTCGGATCTGTGTCACATTTCACATACGCATTGCTCCAATGGTCCTCCACCGCCCTGTGACAAATCCACATTCGTCCCGCCCTCGCCAAGCCCAGGGTCAAGGTCACAGACTTGGTGCGTTCGAAACCTTAACGTTCAGGTAAATGGCTTATAATTTCTTCTGTTTTCTTGCTTGGACCTGCTTCAGATTTCACACACACATTGCTCCAATGCTGCTCTACTGCCCTGTGACAAATCTACATTCATCCCGCCCCCGCTAAGCCCAGGGTCAAGGTCACAGACTTGGTGCGTTTGAAACCTTAACGCTCGGGTAAATGGCTTATAATTTCTGTTTCTTTGTTTTCAAATGTGTCTCGTTTTCTTTCGCTGCCAGCGGGGGCATTCGTGTGCCGACAGGCCACATTTCTAGTTTCACAATATCTCTTTAACCCCTTGCCAGACATCATAATATTTCACATCAATATTTGTCTACGGATGATGCTTCATTACGCACACCCCCACATTCAAATTCTGAAGGTCAAGGTCATTTATTTACTTGTAATGTTCACGGTCAAATGCCTCGGCAGGCGCGAATTATTGTGTTGTGAACCTATTTATACCCATGTTATGCCCTGTCTTGCCCACTCGGGATTGCAGGGATGGGTGAATTGCCTGGCAGATTACTCACAGGCAATTAGAAATTAAAACAATTTGCTGCCGTGTACAATTTCTGCCAATATTGTTTTGGCAGTTCAGTTATTCCGCATGTATGCCCCCACCCTACAACTTTATTATTTATTTTTTTTAATAAATAGGGTATATTGCTATAGCAAATTTAGTTAAGATCGATCAAGAAAACTAGGATAAAGAATGGGAAAATTATAAATGGTTGCCAAAGGGATATTATAAAGTAAGGTTTGATAATCAATTGTTTACTTCATATTTCTACGATGCATAGTTATAAAAGTTGTGATCTGCACCTACATGTACATGCCACAGGCAGATGGGAAGTCTTTAATTTATTTTTTAGTTACTGATACCTGTAGGTATATTTAATGCATGTATAGACATTAATCTGTTACTTCAACCTGTGCTACACGACATACGGTCAGCTTATTATTGTACCAATGCTTTGCAGGACATACACATTACAAAGGCACGGACCTGGGTGAGATAATATTTGCACTAAAAGACAGCGAGGATGTTGACCGGGTGAATGTAGCAGACGATGGAATGCACGAGCCAGAAAATTCAGGTATGTATAGATAGTTCCCAAATCAGTAAGCATTTTTTACGAAACAATATATATTCAGAAAAAGATACAGAAAAGGACTGAACTACACATTCCAAATATCCCAAAACTAACCACAGAAGAAGCACATAAGTTAGATGGTATGCTGACCTACATTGAATTGACACAGCAACTAAAAAGTATGAAAAATAATAAGAGTCCATGATCAGACGGATTTAGTACAGATTTTTTCAAAGTCTTCTGGCAAGACTTAGGCCATTTTGTTATAACAGCTATAAACTACGGTTACTGTCATGATAAACTATCCACAACACAAACTGAAGGAATAATTACATGCCTACCCAAAGGAGATAAAAGTAGATTTCATACAAAAAACTATCGACCTATTTCATTATTGAATGCAGTGTATAAAATAGCTTCAGGTGCAATCGCAAATAGAATAAAAGGGGTGCTAAATAAATTAATTCATAACGATCAGACAAGTTTTGTAGCAGGCCGTTATATTGGAGAAAATACACGACTGATTTATGATATACTACAGTACACAGAAGATAATGATATACCAGGGTTACTATTACTTATTGTTTTTCAAAAAGCATTTGGCTCGATTTCATGGAATTTCATCAGGAACACGCTATCTTTTTTTCCAATTTGGGAACTCATTAAGAAAATGGGTAGATGTCTTATACAGAAACTAGCGGTACTTCAGTGTGGCCACCTCTTTTCCTTTTTTAATGTCGGTCATGGGTGTAGACAAGGAGATCCTCTATCACCTTACATATTCATTCTATGTGCAGAAATATTACAATCAGGGGCTGCACGATTCACCCAAATCCTCATTTTCCCCCCAAATCCTCATGTAATGAATAAGTTATCCAATTAATATGTCTCAAAACCTTTTAATACCTTTTATTGAACGCGATTTGAATACATTTTTATGGTAAAAAGAGTCTTATTTCGATGTTTTAATTTAACTTAGGCATTCTAGCAGCCAAGGGAGATCATCCAAAATAAATTTTGTTTTAGTTGTGTCCATTGAAGATCGGGAATATCTGTTGAACAAAAAGACAAAGTTAGAAATTGACTGTCTGGAGCTGAAGAAGGAGCTACTACAACAGGAATTAAGAGAGAAAAGAAGTCAGATTAATTAGATGTATGTATATGTAACCGGAAGGTCAGTTTATCTAAACTCCTATATCATATCCTATGATAGCCATATCTCCTATAACCTATATATCCTATATCCTATCATATCCTATAATACCCATATATCCTATCTCCTATATCATATCCTATATATATTATATATTATAATGCACAGTTAACACCTGTATATTTTTCTGACGTTTTAGCGTCCATCTTAAGACATGGCTTACTGTTGCATAAGCACAGCTCAACAGCTAAGTTTAATGCCTTATTATGTGCGTCATTTGGCGCGGAATCTCAAGTCTCGTTCTGGCGTTGGCTTTGGCGCGCACTGCCCGGCTGTCGTCACTTCTTCGATAGTCGCCAGTATAGCACAGCGCCGCCATATTGTATCTTTGATAAATAATAAATTACATTTTGTAATTTAGTTTTGGTTTATCTCCAGGTAATTGTAATTGTAAATTATGTATATATGTCTTGCTTGTATTTGGCTTAATCGGTGAAATGATCACATAATGACGTAAAAGGAGTTTTGGACGTTTCATACACTCCTTTGTCATTTTTATTACCGATTATCACTCGTCTAGTTTCTCGTGAGCCGATTACTTTGTGTATATCATATATGGCGTGCATGTTCGATTGTGTATACATCTACTCTATTTCATGAGAATTGCGACATATTATGTTCAGGCACCGGCCAGATATTGATATTCTGTATCAATTGGCACCTTAATGATCCTAGTTATACCGGCCGTTAGCCATATATTATATCTACGGTTCATGTCGGACAGTTTCATGTTCGGGATTTTGTGTTTATTTTAACACATACCCACCGTTATTTATGCCACATTTCGGTGCATTGTTAGGTTAGAACCGCTATTCTCATGTGTTCCCACCTATTTGACCATCAGTGAGCTCCCTAATTGGCTGGCACAAATGTGCAGCCATATTCGTGTCTTCACTGGTAACATATACCGTTGTTTCCATTTGTTTAACTTCCGACGCATCAGTGTAGGTTCTGATCAGACTCCACATATGTGCAGTCTGATCTGGGACTACACTGGTCACATACATGCAGGAGCGTCAGTTAATGTACGGATCAGATTTCACCAATGTGCAGTCTGATCTGGGACTACACTGGTCGCATATGACCGATGCATCCTTTTGGGTATTTTTGCTTAGGGTCTACACATGAGTATAGTTCGGTTCAACGACTTCTTCGATAGTCGCCAGTATACGCACATCGCCGCCATATTGTATCGTTGATAACTAATACCGTATTTACCCTATGTATTGGGACACCCTTTATATTGGGACACCCCCGTTTTGGGGAGAAATAATTATTTTTTAGGAAACAAGTTTTGGGACACATCACAATTTTAAAAAAAAAAATCAATAATTTCTGCACCTTAAGTATTGGGACATCTCATTTTTTTTTATTTTTTTTTTTAAATACTTTTAAACACAGTCGGGGATTCCGCTGGGGAAAATAAAAAAATCGCCACTCCAATTTTTTTTATTTTTTTTTTTTTTTTCACCGGCTACTGGTCATGCCGACTATTGGCACGTCTCGCTATAAACAGAGGCCGTCGCTGATTAACTAATATAACACAGTGCTGACGGTAAATCTGAGCTCTGTTGATTAAATAGATTACCAATAAACCGTATACATCGACAATGCCGCCTGTCAATGCCGGAATGTGATTTATTTGCGAAAATTATTTCGATTCACACGGAAATACTCCTGATACATCGCCCCGCCCTCTCATCAATATTCACGAGTATCCAGTATCCGAAAGTATAGTACAGTGCGATCCGGAAGTACACGGAAGTCCGGCGACATACAACCTTCCGTGTTGCTTATCCGAACCGTGCTATATCCGTTCTCGCCCAAGACGCATCATAATGTCAACAAAAAATACATGTACACTGTACACTGTGACTGCGAATGAACGACGTCGCCAATGCTATAATATGCCATAAGTTTTCACTGTTATCTTCGCATGTAATAAATATATTGAATCCAAGAATTGTTAACGTCATGTTTTATTTATTTATTCATCATGTTCATGTAGAATGTAGATCTACGCAGGTCCGTGCAATCCATTATTGTAAACGCGTGTAGAAAAAAGTGTAGTAAACCGTGTAGCCATCATCATTAGATGACGCAATGACTCAATGACCGATATCCTGTTCCATCAGCTCGTGCGTTGCAAACTGTGTTTCCTCATATGGTGAGCACAGGTGGAAGACTCGGACCTATGACACCAAAATAAATGCCTATTAAAAAAATCCCATTATCCCACCCACCTGGTATCGTACTGTACATGACGTTAATAATAGAACGAGATCAAGTGGGTGGGGTAATGGATATTTTTGTAATGGTCATTTTCTTTGCGTCACACGTCCGACCTGTGGGTTTGAGTACGCACAGAGTTTTAACCCTACTTTCAACACCACAGACCTGTATAGACATGTTTTGCCCGACGTGTTATAATTTTGCGCCAGTTCATGAGGTAATCAGGCTTATCACGTGAGATTTTCGACGAAGATGAATCTGATAATAGTGTACCGTACATTTTCTGTAAACGATATCGAATGTTGACGAATATTAAATTAGTAATTATTACGCATTTGCTCTGAAAATTTTATCAACTTTCCGATATATTTGTAGAAAAGTCAAATCATTCTCGGCGAAAATCTCGGTTATATAATAAAGTTGATTATCTCATGCACTGGCAAAATTATGATGTAGCGAAACAATGCCAGCTGTGTACATGCGCCGGGGGCGTGGGCAGTGCTGTAACAATTTAGTTAATCTGGGTCGAGTTAATCTGCGCCACTGATACGCGATCTCCGATTGGTCAGCCTTTTACACCTAATTAATATTCTACCAATGGTGAGCGCGAACGCATGCCGGAAAAATTCAATCGAGCACATAACAATTAGCACTGCTTTGTTACTGGGACCAATAATTGATGTTATTCCCAGTTTGCTCGGATTAATTTACGAAATGTGCAAACGTGATCAGCTGCACATTCACATCGGTGAGATAAAAGGAGGCTATGCGTCCATATCAAAAAAAATCAAAATAAAAAAAAAATCGTCCATTTTGGGTCTAATTTGGGAAAAAATCGCAAATTTAATACGATTTCCGACAATAGTCGTGTTACAAATTTAACACGATTTTGATATACAAATTGGCAAACAATTCGGGAGCCAAGGCACAACCGTGTACTAACCGAAATTTCGAGGATACAAACTTTCAATATTAATAATTGTGACACCAAAAAAAATAATTAATTTATTTTATATTATGTATTGGGACACGTAGAATTTTATTTATTTTTTACTGTCCCAATACATAGGGTAAATACGGTAAATTACATTTTGTAATTTAGTTTTGGTTTATCTCCAGTTTCCCCAGACCTCAGCGATACAGAGCATCCCTGATTGTCCAACCCTTCCCCTCACCAGTATCTCCGTAATGGACGTGCTGTGACATTTTTGGCGCCCAACGAGGGACATATCAGCATCGTGGAAGACTGCGCTGAAGACAACACTGGAAGCGAGCGGTGACTAGCGATACCATGAGGATAGTTTTCTCCTGAACGCGCTCGGCTGACCGAGGAATTCATCCGGCACCGCAGTACCTTTGTTTACCTGGGACGGATATAGACGGATGGGAAGTTATCGATCGTTCACCGGTTTCATGTAAACATCCGATTATTCACACGTGTACGTGTAGATGTGATTATTTGTGTCTGGTAATCATCATGGAAGGCCTTCGACGACGTAGTTTATTTTCTTAGTGATCACTCGCGTCAACTCGTAGCATCCACCACATATAGTGTGCACACTGGATTCGCCGACAACGAGACGTCGACCGACCAGTGCGAGATGACTTTGTGTTTTTGTTGCATGTATTATAAACATTGACATTGTCACTGTGACTGTCAGTTCTGATTGTCAGATATGATACATTGATTGTGTTACGCATGTAAGGTAGTGTGAAGGGAACATAAGTGTTGCCCTTGTCCATCTGCGATTACTTGGAAATAATTATTTGAGACTGAGATTTGATTTTTTTTAGATCCAAATATCCAAAAATGGCTTCCAAGATGGCCGCCAGTTTGTGATATATTTGTTTCCAGGCTTTTTGATTAGTGGCATTTATTTATTTTCACTTGCATATTATTGCACATGTATATACCTGGCCCTATATATACTGATATAATCCCTTATAGTCATATTCCTGTATAATTACTTGGTCTTTCCCTGAACAACCACTTGATCGAGATGGAGTTATACGGATAAAGCATATTTATACGGATAGTTGTCCACGGCCCGGGTTCGTTGTGTTGTTATTATATATTGACACCAGGGGTCTTCATTGATGTCATCCGTCTTGTGAGAATTCCGTGAAATATTTCTGATATTATTATTTGTTCATTGCATAAGTACAGCCTCATACTCTGAAGCTGTAATGATTCAGTGCTACTGAGACGTATTGTACTACATTATTGAATATACTATATTACTTAATATATAATAATGAATTATATATAATTGTAGTTGGTAGTACAAGATAACCACTTCAGTGAATTTCAAAATAAAACAATATTTTGGAATTTATTTTGTTGTTTACCATTAGATCGGAATTACTTAGCGCGATCTCTCGGATTTGTGTCAATGCATCAAAGTAAATTAATTAAGATTAATTTATTTCTTTGCGACACATTCGGTTTGTTTTGTTTTGTGAATTTTGCTTGGCGAATGAAGTTTGAAGTTTGACAACACGCGACATCAGGGAACCTGATTGGGAAATCCAGGTAATTGTTTGGATACATAGTGGCACATTCGAAACTGAAATCTTGTTGAGCATCACCGGAGAATACTTTGATCAGGACATTGATTTGCTGAATTTATTCCTTGGAGACATATTCTGAGATTGATGTTACCTCCCTTGAATATTTGACAGTGCACTTGAGAGTAGGATGTTACTTGAGTTAATCTGATGGTCTGATTAGGTATGCTGATGGTGGATCATGTCAGTACCTGGTAGTTGCGATATATCACATACTGCCACAGGGGGTCAGTGGTGATATCAATTGGTATCAGTTGTACAATATATTTAATTATTCCAGGATGTGTACTTGTAATTAACATTAAATATTTTTCTGTTATACAGGGAATTATTTGTTGATTGCATGTGTGTATTATTTAGGTTTGAATTCGGGTTTGGTGATAATTAGGCTTGGGTTTGGACTCTGATTGATACTGCAATTCATTTATTGTACTTTGATCTGATTTACTAATTGGTGCACTATTGGTTCAGTTGATCAGTCACTATGGCGGAGGGAGGAGAGCAGGACTATGGCATGAATCCTGAGGAGGAACTGACTGACAAAGAATTGGAGGCGATGGTCAAGCTGTTGCTAAAGTCTGGCAAATTTCATGTGACTTCTATCTCCACAGATGTTCATGCCAAGATGGAGGATGGTACGAAGGCTAAGAAGCCTCCACCTCTTGCCATGTCTACACCAGGAATAGATGTTGGTTCGTTTGTGATCCCTCCACCTTTTCAGCAGCCACCGAGAATTTCTTTATTTTCGGGTGATGAGCCCCCACCCAAGGGGGAAGTCAGCTTTGAGGTGTGGAAGTACGAGGTGAAGGTGCTTGCAACGAGACCACATGTATCCTGATGCGATTTTATCACAGGCACTCAGACGCCGCTTAAAGGCATTGCCAGTCGGATTTTGTTATCCATAGGTGATGGTGCTGGGGTGGACCAGATCTTAACCAAATTTGAGGGGATTTATGGCAATGTTTTTACAGGCGAGACCATCATGCAGCAGTTCTATACTGAACAGCAGAAGGCCGGAGAGTCCGTGGCAACATGGACCTGCCGGTTAGAAGATTTGTTACAGCGTGCAGTTGAGTTAGGACATGTAACTTTTTCAGCTAAGAAATGACATGTTGCGTAACAAATTTTGGACAGGTCTCTGCAGCGGCGAGTGAAAAAACGCCTCTCGCCACAAGTATGATTCAATGACAGATTTTTAACTTGCTTCTTAGGGAGGTCCGGAAGATTGACCAAGAGATGACCGGGAGTGATAGACTGAGGAAGACTGCTCAGCATCACATGACGACTACAGAGTCTGAAACTCCACCTGCAACATCCATTAATGATCTTTGCAATAAGTTACAGGAGCTGATGAAGCGTATGGACTCCATGGAATCCAGGCTGGAGCAGCAGACCAGACCAACCGATCCGCCCCGTGGATCACCTGATCATTTTCAGGATGACACCTACAGAGGTCGAGGGAATTTCAGACGTGGTCGTAGTAGATCGTATTTTCAGCCACGTGGTAGAGGAGACCACACAGACAGTCTTTAAACTAGATCGTGTCTCTGACGAGGGCAAGTCAGAGACAGGTGGAAACAGACGCCCCAAAAATGCTAACAATTGTGATTCCGTTACAGTTACATCTGGTGTAACATTATTAGAGAGAGTGATTGGTCCGTCTGCGGAAACAGACATTACAGTTTGTGGACCAAGACGCGAAAGCATTGATTGACTCGGGTAGTGTAGTGACCACTATGGCGGAGTGGTTTTACCATTCACTGACTGATAAAACCCGAGTTACATAGTTTGCAGGAGTTTGGGCTGGTTGTGAATGTAGCTGATGGAAATCAGTTGCCATACACTGGATATGTTGATGCAGATTTGTGTGTACCTTCTCTGGACACATCTGTTGTAACTATACCATGCCTTATTGTTCCAGATACAGAACACAACAGAGGGGTACCAATCATCATTGGAACCAACTACATCCGTCACTGTATGGAACACTGTCAGCAAACAGATTACTTGCCTGAAGAATGGAGGTTGGCCTTCAAATCCATGGAAGCGAGCTGCATCAGCATCGGAGTTGCGAAGTCAACCAACAAGCGTCCGATCAACTTACAACCACAGGAATCAATCGTCGTGTCGTATCAGGACTGGTACGGAAGGATCAACTCGTCGGATCTGTAGTCACAGAACAATCTACGAAGTTGCCTGGTAGTCTGACTGTATGTCCCCGGGTGGTGTCCATCACTTCAGCAGCGAACAGTCGGGATTCCTGTTCGCATCTGCAACATATCAGCGAAGGTGATGTCCATTCCTCCGAGGGCCACACTCTGCGAACTTCAGAAGGTAGATGTACTCCGCAGTTGGAAACCAGATCAAGACACGACTACAACGCAACAGACTATACCGAAGACTGTGGAACCCATACCAGAGGAACTGAAGGAGTTAGGAATCAAGTTGGACAGTGACAGTTTGAGCTCTGAACAGCGACAAGAAGTCACTTCATTGATCAGTCGATGGACGTCCATCTTCAGTAGAGGTCCCACAGATTTAGGATGTACTGATATCGTGGAGCATGCTATCAAGTTGACAGATGACACCCCCTTCAAGGAACCGTACCGCAGGATTCCACCTGGAATGTACGAAGAAGTACGGGAACACTTGAAAGAGATGGTGGAAGCTGGAGCTATACGTCCATCAGAGAGTCCGTTCTCGTCGACATCGTGCTTGTACGAAAGAAGGACAACAGCCTCCGCTTCTGCATAGATTTTGTAAGCTTAATGCCAGAACCATCCGGGACGCATATAGTTTACCACGCATAGACGAGTACTTTTCCAAGTTGGACCTTCGCAGTGGTTATTGGCAGGTGGCCATGTCAGAGGCAGACAAGCAGAAGACGGCATTCTCCGTGGGTCCCCTCGGCTTCTACGAGTGCAACAGGATGGCTTTTGGCTTAACGAACGCACCAAGTATACTTTTCAGCGACTCATGGAGAGGTGCATGGGTGATTTCCATCTACGCGACTGCCTGATCTACCTAGACGACGTGATCATATTCTCCAAGACATTTGAGGAACATTGCACCAAGCTGGAGGCAGTATTTCGCCGGCTACAGCAGCATGCTCTGAAGCTAAAGGGATCCAAGTGCGAGTTCTTCATGCGTCGGTGAATTATCTTGGTCACGTGGTGTCAGCAGACGGCGTAGAGACAGATCCGGAGAAAGTGGAAGCCTTGAGGAATTGGCCTGTTCCCACGAACATCAAGGAAGTCCGGAAGTTCCTGGGATTCGCGGGATACTACCGTAGATTCGTCAAGGATTACTCGCGGATAGTACGGCCACTTAATGACCTGCTGATCGGACATCCCACGAACAAGACCAAGAAGAAACGGACAAGTATACCATGGAAGTGGACGGTGTGGCGCACAGGAAGCATTCGACGTCTTCATCGACAAGCTGACATCACCACCAGTGCTCGCGTACGCAGACTACTCGAAGCCATTCATCTTACACACAGATGCTTCAGGAGACGGACTCGGTGCAGTCCTGTACCAAGTGCACGATGGAGTTGAGAGAGTGGTTGCCTACGCCAGCAGAAGCTTGAGGAACAGCGAGAAGAGGTATCCTGCTCATAAGCTGGAATTCTTGGCGCTCAAGTGGTCGGTGACGGAGAAGTACCATGACTTCCTGTATGGTAACAAGTTTGAGGTCCGAACCGACAACAACCCGTTAACGTACGTTCTGACGTCTGCGAAGCTGGATGCCACCGGACATCGCTGGATAGCGGCGCTCAGTAGTTTTGATTTCAGCATCAAGTACAGGAGTGGCAAATCCAACGCCGATGCAGACGGATTGTCACGCCTACCAGCTTCACAGAATCAGACGTCAGAAGTGTTTACAGAGGCAGTAAAGGCGATATGCAATGCGTGTCAAGTGGAGGTGCCACTAGCTGAGTGCAACGCTGTCTTCTCACCAGAGTTGGCTGGAGAGGTCATTCCAGAAGACGAGGTCACACATATCGGTGATGAACCGGACTGGAAGAAGGAACAGCATGTGGATCCGCATATTGGCAAGAGGACGGCAAGAGCACCCACCAGCTTGTACTTCCGGAGGCGTATCGAGATCTGGCATTTCATGCACTGCATAGTGATTTAGGCCACCAAGGACGTGACAGGACACTATCACTCATGAAGGCAAGGTTTTATTGGCCTGGGATAGATAAAGACATCGCCGACAGGATACAATGCTGTGCCAGCTGTATTAGACGCAAGACACCATCTTACAAACCGGACAGCTACGCTGGTCAACATCAAGACTCTGCACCGATGGAGCTCGTGTGTATGGACTTTCTGAGCTTGGAACGGTCAAAAGGCGGATACGAGAATATATTGGTCATCACCGATCACTTTACAAGACTCGCCATGCCATACCTACCAAGAACCAGACGGCCCATACCACTGCAAAGGCGCTGTATGACTCGTTCATCCAGTATATGGATTCATGGCGAAGCTACACAGCGACCAAGGTCGAAATTTCGAGTCGGATGTCATCCGTGAGTTGTGCAAGATCGCCGCGTCCGGAAGAGTAGAACCACGCCATACCACCCGATGGGGAATGGGATGACCGAGCGATTTCAACCATACTCTCTGCAACATGCTTGGTCTCCTCCCAGAAGAGCAGAAGAAGGATTGGAAGTCGTACGTCAGTCCAATGGTTCACGCGTACAACTGCACCAAACACGAGAGCACCGGATATAGTCCATATTTCCTAGTATTTGGAAGACATCCCAGACTCGCGTTTGACGCTTTCCTTGGACTGCAAGAGGACTATGAAGTCGGACAACCCAGGAACCCTACTGCTACGTCGACAAACTGAAGAAAAGACTGGCATTTGCTTACCAGCGAGCTCAGAAGAATCCCGTACTCAGCAGGAGAGGGCACAAGGCCATTTACGATTTGAGAGTCCGACAGTCCAAGTTGGAGCAAGGAGATAGAGTTTCTGGTGAAGAACGTGCGACATGGACAAGAAGCACAAGTTGGCAGACAGATGGTTGAGAGACCCATATATTGTGAAGGACCAGCCGAACAAGGACATTCCCGTGTACTTGGTAGGGAAAGAGGACGGACCTGGACGTGACAAGTGCTCCATAGGAACTTTTGTTACTGCCGTTCAACGCCATCCCAAGTGACCTTCCTCCGGATGAGTCACATGACCAAGGGAACACACCACGAACACGGCTGCGACACCACCAGGAGAATATCACTGGAGAACTACAGTGGAGACACAGGCATTCAAGCACCAGTTCGGACGTTTCTAGTGATGCCAGTGAAGGGAACATACGTTATTCCACAACATCGACGTGGGGGTAGAGGACGTCTATCTCCGAGACGTCACCTGGATCCACAGGATCCGGGATTTCAACCAAGTAGCCCCGTCGACGTCAGTATGTCATACCGCTGTCCATTTCTATTCCAGATGCTGACGGAAGTTATGTTGTAGAGGAACATGCGCTCGGGTGTCTAGCACCAGTAACACTGTAGAAATCAGTTTCCGTGATTTCAGTACACACCTGATGGAGAAGCTGTTCCAGCATACAGTCACCAGAAGTGAGACCAGACACCAGAGATAGTGACAGCCGCGCCCGAAGTACCGGAACGAGAGTTATCTCCGCCCATTCGCAGATCGGACGGGAAACGGAAACCGCCTGCGTGGATGAGTACCGGCTTCTGGGAGCTGAACCCACTGAGATTCATTTTGAAATAAAATGATATGTATTTTATGTGAATAAACGTTTTTAGATTATGATTACACACTGCTTTGCTTTGTAATAATGTTAAATGTCGAGACGACAGTTTCACGTGGGGAGGGAGTGTGTAACGGAAGTCAGTTTATCTAAACTCCTATATCATATCCTATGATAGCCATATCTCCTATAACCTATATATCCTATATCCTATATCATATCCTATGATACCCATATATCCTATCTCCTATATCATATCCTATATATATTATAATGCACAGTTAACACCTGTATATTTTTCTGAGCGTTTTAGCGTCCATCTTAAGACAATGGCTTACTGTTGCATAAGCACAGCTCAACAGCTAATTTTAATGCCTTGTTATGTGCGTCATTTGGCGCGAATCTCAAGTCTCGTTCTGGCGTTGGCTTTGGCGCGCACTGCCCGGCTGTCGTCACTTCTTCGATAGTCGCCCAGTATATACGCACAGCGCCGCCATATTGTATCTTTGATAAATAATAAATTACATTTTGTAATTTAGTTTTGGTTTATCTCCAGGTAATTGTAATTGTAAATTATGTATATATGTCTTGCTTGTATTTGGCTTAATCGGTGAAATGATCACATAATGACGTAAAAGGAGTTTTGGATTGGTTTCATACACTCCTTTGTCATTTTGATTACCGATTATCACTCATCTATTTTCTCGTGAGCCGATTACTTTGTGTATATCATATATGGCGTGCATGTCGATTGTGTATACATCTACTCTATTTCATGAGAATTGCGACATATTAGTTTCAGGCACGCCAGATATGATATTCTGTATCAATTGGCACCTTAATGATCCTAGTTATACCGGCCGTTAGCCATATATTAATCTACGGTTCATGTCGGACAGTTTCATGTTCGGGATTTTGTGTTTATTTAACACATACCCACTGTTATTTATGCCACATTTCGGTGCATTGTTAGGTTAGAACCGCTATTCTCATGTGTTCCCACCTATTTGACCATCAGTGAGCTCCCTAATTGGCTGGCACAAATGTGCAGCATATTCGTGTCTTCACTGGTAACATATACCGTTGTTTCCATTTGTTTAACTTCCGACGCATCAGTGTAGGTTCTGATCAGACTCCACATATGTGCATCTGATCTGGGACTACACTGGTCACATACAAGCAGGAGCGTCAGTTAATGTCGGATCAGATTTCACCAATGTGCAGTCTGATCTGGGACTACACTGGTCGCATATGACCGATGCATCCTTTTGGGTATTTTTGCTTAGGGTCTACACATGAGTATAGTTCGGTTCAACGACTTCTTCGATAGTCGCCAGTATACGCACATCGCCGCCATATTGTATCTTTGATAACTAATAAATTACATTTTGTAATTTAGTTTTGGTTTATCTCCAGTTTCCCCAGACCTCAGCGATACAGAGCATCCCTGATTGTCCAACCCTTCCCCTCACCAGTATCTCCGTAATGGACGTGCTGTGACATTTTTGGCGCCCAACGAGGGACATATCAGCATCGTGGAAGACTCTGCGCTGAAGACAACACTGGAAGCGAGCGGTGACTAGCGATACCATGAGGATAGTTTTCTCCTGAACGCGCTCGGCTGACCGAGGAATTCATCCGGCACCGCAGTACCTTTGTTACCTGGGAACGGATATATTTGACGGATGGAAAGTTATCGATCGTTACGGCCGTTTCATGTAAACATCCGATTATTCACACGTGTACGTGTAGATGTGATTATTTGTGTCTTGGTAATCATCATGGAAGGCCTTCGACGACGTAGTTTATTTTCTTAGTGATCACTCGCGACAACTCGTAGCATCCACCACATATAGTGCACACTGGATTCGCCGACAACGAGAGTTCCGACCGACCAGTGCGAGATGACTTTTGTGTTTTTGTTGCATGTATTATAAACATTGACATTGTCACTGTGACTGTCAGTTCTGATTGTCAGATATGATACATTGATTGTGTTTATGCATGTAAGGTAGTGTGAAGGGTAACATAAGTGTTGCCCTTGTCCATCTGCGATTACTTGGAAATAATTATTTGAGACCGAGATTTGATTTTTTTTTAGATCCAAATATTTCCAAAATGGCTTCCAAGATGGCCGCCAGTTTGTGATATATTTCCAGCTTTTGATTAGTGGCATTTATTTATTTTCACTTGCATATTATTGCACATGTATATACCTGGCCCTATATATACTTGATATAATCCCTTATAGTCATATTCCTGTATAATTACTTGGTCTTTCCTGAACAACCACTTGATCGAGATGGAGTTATACGGATAAAGCATATTTATACGGATAGTTGTCCACGGCCCGGGGGTTGTGTTGTTATTATATATATTGACCAGGGGTCTTCATTGATGTCATCCGTCTTGTGAGAATTCCGTGAAATATTTTCTGATATTATTATTTGTTCATTGCATAAGTACAGCCTCATACTCTGAAGCTGTAATGATTCAGTGCTACTGAGACGTATTGTACTACATTATTGAATAATACTATATTACAATTATATATAATAATGAATTAATATATAATTGTAGTTGGTAGTACAAGATAACCACTTCAGTGAATTTCAAAATAAAACAATATTTTGGAATTATTTTGTTGTTTACCATTAGATAGGAATTACTTTGCGCGATCTCTCGGATTTGTGTCAATGCATCAAAGTAATTAATTAAGATTTAATTTATCTTTGCGACACATTCGGTTTGTTTTGTTTGTGAATTTTGCTTGGCGAATGAAGTTTGAAGTTTGACAACACGCGACATCAGGGAACCTGATTGGGAAATCCAGGGTAATTGTTTGGATACATAGTGGCACATTCGAAACTGAATCTTGTTGAGCATCACCGGAGAATACTTTGATCAGACATTGATTTGCTGAATTTATTCCTTGGAGACATATTCTGAGATTGATGTTACCTCCCTTGAATATTTGACAGTGCACTTGAGAGTAGGATGTTACTTGAGTTAATCTGATGGGTCTGATTAGGTATGCTGATGGTGGATCATGTCAGTACCTGGTAGTTGCGATATATCACATACTGCCACAGGGGTCAGTGGTGATATCAATTGATACAGTTGTACAATATATTTAATTATTCCAGGATGTGTACTTGTAATTACATTAAATATTTTTCTGTTATACAGGGAATTATTTGTTGATTGCATGTGTGTATTATTTAGGTTGAATTCGGGTTTGGTGATAATTAGGCTTGGGTTTGGACTCTGATTATACGCAATCATTTATTGTACTTTGATCTGATTTACTAATTGGTGCACTATTGGTTCAGTTGATCAGTCACTATGGCGGAGGGAGGAGAGCAGGACTATGGCATGAATCCTGAGGAGGAACTGACTGACAAAGAATTGGAGGCGATGTCCAAGCTGTTGCTAAAGTCTGGCAAATTTCATGTACTTCTATCTCCACAGATGTTCATGCCAAGATGGAGGATGGTACGAAGGCTAAGAAGCCTCCACCTCTTGCCATGTCTACACCAGGAATAGATGTTGTTGTTCGTTTGTGATCCCTCCACCTTTTCAGCAGCCACCGAGAATTTCTTTATTTTCGGTGTGATGCCCCCACCCAAGGGGGAAGTCAGCTTTGAGGTGTGGAAGTACGAGGTGAAGTGCTTGCAACGAGACCACATGTATCCTGATGCGATTTTATCACAGGCACTCAGACGCTCGCTAAAGGCATTGCCAGTCGGATTTTGTTATCCATAGGTGATGGTGCTGGGGTGGACCAGATCTTAAACCAAATTTTGAGGGGATTTATGGCAATGTTTTTACAGGCGAGACCATCATGCAGCAGTTCTATACTGAACAGCAGAAGGCCGGAAGAGTCCGTGGCAACATGGACCTGCCGGTTAGAAGATTTGTTTACAGCGTGCAGTTGAGTTAGGACATGTAACTTTTTCAGCTAAGAATGACATGTTGCATAACAAATTTTGGACAGGTCTCTGCAGCGAGCAAGTGAAAAACGCCTCTCGCCACAAGTATGATTCAATGACAGATTTTAACTTGCTTCTTAGGGAGGTCCGGAAGATTGACCAAGAGATGACCGGGAGTGATAGACTGAGGAAGACTGCTCAGCATCACATGACGACTACAGAGTCTGAAACTCCATTAATGATCTTTGCAATAAGTTACAGGAGCTGATGAAGCGTATGGACTCCATGGAATCCAGGCTGGAGCAGCAGACCAGACCACCGATCCGCCCCGTGGATCACCTGATCATTTCAGGATGACACCTACAGAGGTCGAGGGAATTTCAGACGTGGTCGTAGTAGATCGTATTTTCAGCCACGTGGTAGAGGAGGACCACACAGACAGTCTTTAACTAGATCGTGTCTCTGACGAGGGCAAGTCAAAGACACGGGTGGAAACAGACGCCCCAAAAAATGCTAACAATTGTGATTCCGTTACAGTTACTCTGGTGTAACATTATTAGAGAGAGTGATTGTCCGTCTGCGGAAACAGACATTACAGTTTGTGACAAGAGCGAAAGCATTGATTTGACTCGGGTAGTGTAGTGACCACTATGGCGAGTGGTATTTTTACCATTCACTGACTGATAACCCGATTGTTACATAGTTTGCAGGAGTTTGGGCTGTTGTGAATGTAGCTGATGGAAATCAGTTGCCATACACTGGATATTTGATGCAGATTTGTGTGTACCTTCTCTGGACACATCTGTGTAACTATACCATGCCTTATTGTTCCAGTACAGAACACAACAGAGGGGTACCAATCATCATTGGAACCAACTACATCCATCACTGTATGGAACACTGTCAGCAAACAGATTACTTGCTGAAGAATGAGGTTGGCCTTCAAATCCATGGAAGCGAGCTGCATCAGCATCGGAGTTGCGAAGTCAACCAACAAGCGTCCGATCAACTTACAACCACAGGAGTCAATCGTCGTATCAGGACTGGTACGGAAGGATCAACTCGTCGGATCTGTAGTCACAGAACAATCTACGAAGGTTGCCTGGTAGTCTGACTGTATGTCCCCGGTGGTGTCCATCACTTCAGCAGCGAACACAGTCGGGATTCCTGTTCGCATCTGCAACATATCAGCGAAGGTGATGTCCATTCCTCCGAGGGCCACACTCTGCGAACTTCAGAAGTAGTGTACTCCGCAGTTGGAAACCAGATCAAGACACGACTACAACGCAACAGACTATACGAAGACTGTGGAACCCATACCAGAGGAACTGAAGGAGTTAGGAATCAAGTTGGACAGTGACAGTTTGAGCTCTGAACAGCGACAAGAAGTCACTTCATTGATCAGTCGATGGACGTCCATCTTCAGTAGAGGTCCCACAGATTTAGGATGTACTGATATCGTGGAGCATGCTATCAAGTTGACAGATGACACCCCTTCAAGGAACCGTACCGCAGGATTCCACCTGGGAATGTACGAAGAAGTACGGGAACACTTGAAAGAGATGGTGGAAGCTGGAGCTATACGTCCATCAGAGAGTCCGTTCTCGTCGAACATCGTGCTTGTACGAAAGAAGGACAACAGCCTCCCGCTTCTGCATAGATTTTCGTAAGCTTAATGCCAGAACCATCCGGGACGCATATAGTTTACCACGCATAGACGAGACCATCGACGCACTGGCAGGCTCCAAGTACTTTTCCAAGTTGGACCTTCGCAGTGGTTATTGGCATGTGGCCATGTCAGAGGCAGACAAGAGAAGACGGCATTCTCCGTGGGTCCCCTCGGCTTCTACGAGTGCAACAGGATGGCTTTTGGCTTAACGAACGCTCCAAGTACTTTTCAGCGACTCATGGAGAGGTGCATGGGTGATCTCCATCTACGCGACTGCCTGATCTACCTAGACGATGTGATCATATTCTCCAAGATATTTGAGGAACATTGCACCAAGCTGGAGGCAGTATTTCGCCGGCTACAGCAGCATGCTCTGAAGCTAAAGGGATCCAAGTGAGAGTTCTTCATGCGTCGGGTGAATTATCTTGGTCACGTGGTGTCAGCAGACGGCGTAGAGACAGATCCGGAGAAAGTGGAAGCCTTGAGGAATTGGCCTGTTCCACGAACATCAAGGAAGTCCGGAAGTTCCTGGGATTCGCGGGATACTAACCGTAGATTCGTCAAGGATTACTCGCGGATAGTACGGCCACTTAATGACCTGCTGATCGACATCCCACGAACATGACGAAGAAGAAAACGGACAAGTATACCATGGAAGTGGACGGTTGCGCAACAGGAAGCATTCGACGTCATCATCGACAAGCTGACATCACACAGTGCTCGCGTACGCAGACTACTCGAAGCCATTCATCTTACACACAGATGCTTCAGGAGACGGACTCGGTGCAGTCCTGTACCAAGTGCACGATGGATTGAGAGAGTGGTTGCCTACGCCAGCAGAAGCTTGAGGAACACGCGAGAAGAGGTATCCTGCTCATAAAGCTGGAATTCTTGGCGCTCAAGTGGTCGGTGACGGAGAAGTACCATGACTTCCTGTATGGTAACAAGTTTGAGGTCCGCGAACGGACAACAACCCGTTAAACGTACTTCTGACGTCTGCGAAGCTGGATGCCACCGGACATCGCTGGATAGCGGCGCTCAGTAGTTTTGATTTCAGCATCAATACAGGAGTGGCAAATCCAACGCCGATGCAGACGGATTGTCACGCCTACCAGCTTCACAGAATCAGACGTCAGAAGTGTTTACAGAGGCAGTAAAGGCGATATGCAATGCGTGTCAAGTGGAGGTGCCACTAGCTGAGTGCAACGCTGTCTTCTCACCAGAGTTGGCTGGAGAGGTCATTCCAGAAGACGAGGTCACACATATCGGTGATGAACCGGACTGGAAGAAGGAACAGCATGAGGATCCGCATATTGGCCGAGTACGACAACTGGTACAAAGTGGACGACGCCCCACCAAGGAGGAGGTGCAGCTGGAAAGTTTGACCGTCCAGAAGTACATCAAGAACTGGAACAAATTGGTGCTGCGGGATGACGTATTGTTTAGGATTTGGCAGCAGGACGGCAAGAGCACCCACCAGCTTGTACTTCCGGAGGCGTATCGAGATCTGGCATTTCATGCACTGCATAGTGATTTAGGCCACCAAGGACGTGACAGGACACTATCACTCATGAAGGCAAGGTTTTATTGGCCTGGGATAGATAAAGACATCGCCGACAGGATACAATGCTGTGCCAGCTGTATTATACGCAAGACACCATCTACAAACCGGACAGCTACGCTGGTCAACATCAAGACATCTGCACCGATGGAGCTCGTGTGTATGGACTTTCTGAGCTTGGAACGGTCAAAAGGCGGATACGAGAATATATTGGTCATCACCGATCACTTTACAAGACTCGCCCATGCCATACCTACCAAGAACCAGACGGCCCATACCACTGCAAAGGCGCTGTATGACTCGTTCATCCAGTACTATGGATTCATGGCGCAGCTACACAGCGACCAAGGTCGAAATTTCGAGTCGGATGTCATCCGTGAGTTGTGCAAGATCGCCGGCGTCCGGAAGAGTAGAACCACGCCATACCACCCGATGGGGAATGGGATGACCGAGCGATTCAACCATACTCTCTGCAACATGCTTGGTACTCTCCCAGAAGATCAGAAGAAGGATTGGAAGTCGTACGTCAGTCCAATGGTTCACGCGTACAACTGCACCAAACACGAGAGCACCGGATATAGTCCATTTTCCATAGTATTTGGAAGACATCCCAGACTCGCGTTTGACGCTTTCCTTGACTGCAAGAGGACTATGAAGTTGGACAACCCAGGAACCCTACTGGCTACGTCGACAAACTGAAGAAAAGACTGGCATTTGCTTACCAGCGAGCTTCAGAAGAATCCCGTACTCAGCAGGAGAGGCACAAGGCCATTTACGATTTGAGAGTCCGACAGTCCAAGTTGGAGCAAGGAGATTCTGGTGAAGAACGTGCGACTGGACAAGAAGCACAAGTTGGCAGACAGATGGTTGAGAGACCCATATATTGTGAAGGACCAGCCGAACAAGGACATTCCCGTGTACTTGGTAGGGAAAGAGGACGGACCTGGACGTGACAAAGTGCTCCATAGGAACTTGTTACTGCCGTTCAACGCCATCCCAAGTGACTTTCCTCCGGATGAGTCACATGACCAAGGGAACACACCACGAACACGGCTGCGTTCACAGAGACGACACCACCAGGAGAATATCACTGGAGAACTACAGTGGAGACACAGGCATTCAAGCACCAGTTCGGACGTTTCTAGTGATGCCAGTGAAGGGACATACGTTATTCCACAACGTCGACGTGGGGGTAGAGGACGTCTATCTCCGAGACGTCACCTGGATCCACAGGATCCTGGATTTCAACCAAGTAGCCCCGTCGACGTCAGTATGTCATTACCCGCTGTCCATTCTATTCCAGATGCTGACGGAAGTTATGTTGTAGAGGAACATGCGTCGGGTGTGTCTAGCACCAGTTACACTGTAGAATCAGTTTCCGTGATTTCAGATCACACACCTGATGGAGAAGCTGTTCCCAGCATACAGTCACCAGAAGTGAGACCAGTATCACCAGAGATAGTGACAGCCGCGCCCGAAGTACCGGAACGAGAGTTATCTCCGCCCATTCGCAGATCGGGACGGGAACGGAAACCGCCTGCGTGGATGAGTACCGGCTTCTGGGAGCTGAACCACTGAGATTCATTTTGAAAATAAAATAATATGTATTTTATATGTGAATAAACGTTTTTAGATTATGATTACACACTGCTTTGCTTTGTAATAATGTTAAATGTCGAGACGACATTTCACGTGGGGAGGGAGTGTGTAACCGGAAGGTCAGTTTATCTAAACTCCTATATCATATCCTATGATAGCCATATCTCCTATAACCTATATATCCTATATCATATCCTATAATACCCATATATCCTATCTCCTATATCATATCCTATATATATTATAATGCACAGTTAACACCTGTATATTTTTCTGAGCGTTTTAGCGTCCATCTTAAGACATGGCTTACTGTTGCATAAGCACAGCTCAACAGCTAAGTTTAATGCCTTGTTATGTGCGTCATTTGGCGCGGAATCTCAAGTCTCGTTCTGGCGTTGGCTTTGGCGCGCACTGCCCGGCTGTCGTCACTTCTTCGATAGTCGCCAGTATACGCACATCGCCGCCATATTGTATCTTTGATAAATAATAAATTACATTTTGTAATTTAGTTTTGGTTTATCTCCAGGTAATTGTAATTGTAAATTATGTATATATGTCTTGCTTGTATTTGGCTTAATCGGTGAAATGATCACATAATGACGTAAAAGGAGTTTTGGACGTTTCATACACTCCTTTGTCATTTTGATTACCGATTATCACTCATCTATTTTCTCGTGAGCCGATTACTTTGTGTATATCATATATGGCGTGCATGTTCGATTGTGTATACATCTACTCTATTTCATGAGAATTGCGACATATTATGTTCAGGCACCGGCCAGATATTGATATTCTGTATCAATTGGCACCTTAATGATCCTAGTTATACCGGCCGTTAGCCATATATTATATCTACGGTTCATGTCGGACAGTTTCATGTTCGGGATTTTGTGTTTATTTTAACACATACCCACCGTTATTTATGCCACATTTCGGTGCATTGTTAGGTTAGAACCGCTATTCTCATGTGTTCCCACCTATTTGACCATCAGTGAGCTCCCTAATTGGCTGGCACAAATGTGCAGCCATATTCGTGTCTTCACTGGTAACATATACCGTTGTTTCCATTTGTTTAACTTCCGACGCATCATGTAGGTTTCTGATCAGACTCCACATATGTGCAGTCTGATCTGGGACTACACTGGTCACATACATGCAGGAGCGTCAGTTAATGTACGGATCAGATTTCACCAATGTGCAGTCTGATCTGGGACTACACTGGTCGCATATGACCGATGCATCCTTTTGGGTATTTTTGCTTAGGGTCTACACATGAGTATAGTTCGGTTCAACGACTTCTTCGATAGTCGCCAGTATACGCACATCGCCGCCATATTGTATCTTTGATAACTAATAAATTACATTTTGTAATTTAGTTTTGGTTTATCTCCAGTTTCCCCAGACCTCGGCGATACAGAGCATCCCTGATTGTCCAACCCTTCCACTCACCAGTATCTCCGTAATGGACGTGCTGTGACATAATTAATACGTATTGTAACAGAATAGAACCCGAGTGTAATTATAACCCCCATGCAAAGTGAGTGGGTGGGGTATATGACTTGACATATTTACACTTTGTAGCTAATATAATGGTAATTCAGGTATATAATTTCACATTTTCACGAAGACAAACATGCTTGATAGCTTCTATGGTCACAGGAAGAAACCAGGTCACAGGAAGTGATGTGGTCACATGGTCATTCATGTTATAATTGCATGTTCTTGTTTATAAATGTAAATATTCATTTAATTACTATTTTGCGTGTTTATGAAATATAAGTCGATTTAAATATCTTGGCAACATTATAAGTGTGCAGAATAACATTTTCGAACATATAATAGTTGTGTTTATAAACTTTATTGCAGTCCGTTGCTTAAATGACTATATATATGGCCTTTCGGTATATAATATTTTCTCATTTCAGTTTCAAGAAAGTTAATCGATTCTTTAATCCAAAGATCTGGACCAAGTCCATGGGAGATTTGATGCCCACTGAGAAGATTCTGTTTTTGCGATCCGCTTACCTATATATCAAATAAAACTAATTTTATAATAATCCAACCAGTATGTGCTGTTCTTTTGCGGATTTCATATTCCGGACAACCAGTTTTTAGCTCGCCTGCACAAAGTGCAGAAGAGCTTATGGCATACCCCCGGCAGCGTCGTCGGCGTCCACAAACTTAAAGTTGGGTAAATGTCTTGTAACTTCTGTTTCCTTTCATGGAACACCTTGTTATTTCACACATGCATTCCTCAGATGACCCTCTATCATGCTGTAGCAAATTCTTGACCCACCACCTAGCCCTTACCCCAAGGTCAAGGTCACAACTTGACACATTCATAAACTTAAGGTTGGGTACATGTCTTATAACTTCTGTTTCCTTCCATGGAACACCTTGTTATGCCCCCGCCACCGAATGGTGAGGGAGGCATATAGTGTTGCCGGCGTCCCGAAACCTTAACGCTGGGGTAAATGGCTTATAATTTCTGTTTCCTTGCTCGGATCTGCTTCACATTTCACACACGCATTGCTCCAATGCTCCTCTACCATCCTCTGACAAATCCACATTTGTCCCGCCCCCGCTAATCCCAGGGTCAAGGTCACAGGCTTGGTGCATTCCAAACCTTAACACTTTGGTAAATGCCTTATAATTTCTGTTTCCTTTCTCGGATCTGCTTCACATTTCACACACGCATTGCTCCAATGGTCCTCTGCCACCCTGTGACAAATCTACATTCGTGCCGCCCCCGCTAAGCCCTGTATCAGATGACCCTGTATCATGCTGTAGCAAATCCATAACACACCACATAGCCCTTACCCCAAGGTCAAGGTCACAACTTGGCACATTCATAAACTTACTCGTTGGGTAAATGTCTTATAACTTCTGTTTCCTTTCATAGAACACCTTGTTATTTCATACATGCATTCCTCAGATGACCGTCTATCATGTTGTAGCAAATCCATGAACCACCATCCAGCCCTTACCCCAAGGTCAAGGTCACAAACTTGGCACATTCATAAACTTAACGTTGGGGTAAATGTCTTATAACTTCTGTTTCCTTTCATGGAACACCTTGTTGTTTCATACATGCATTCCTCAGATGACCCTCTATCAGGCTGTAGCAAATCCATGACCCACCACATAGCCCTTACCCCAAGGTCAAGGTCACAACTGGGCACATTCATAAACTTAAAGTTGGGTAAATGTCTTGTAACTTGTGTTTCCTTTCATGGAACACCTTTTTATTTCATACATGCATTCATCAGATGACCCTCTATCATGCTGTAGCAAATCCATGACCCACCACCCAGCCCTTGCCACAAGGTCAAGGTCACAAACTTGGCACATTCATAAACTTAACTTTGGGTAAATGTCTTATAACTTCTGTTTCCTTTCATGGAACACCTTGTTATTTCATACATGCATTCCTCAGATGACCCTCTATCACGTTGTAGCAAATCCATGACCCACCCACCCACCCTTACCCCAAGGTCAAGGTCACAACTTGGCACATTCATAAACTTAAAAGTTGGGTAAATGTCTTATAACTTCTGTTTCCTTTCATGGAACACCTTGTTATTTCACACATGCATTCCTCAGATGACCCTCTATCATGCTGTAGCAAATTCTTGACCCACCACCTAGCCCTTACCCCAAGGTCAAGGTCACAACTTGACACATTCATAAACTTAAGGTTGGGTACATGTCTTATAACTTCTGTTTCCTTCCATGGAACACCTTGTTATGCCCCCGCCACCGAATGGTGAGGGAGGCATATAGTGTTGCCGGCGTCCCGAAACCTTAACGCTGGGTAAATGGCTTATAATTTCTGTTTCCTTGCTCGGATCTGCTTCACATTTCACATACACGCTTGCTTCAATGGGCCTCTACCGCCCTGTGACAAATCCACATTTGTCCCGGCCCCGCTAAGCCCAGGGTCAAGGTCACAGACTTGGTGCGTTCGAAACCTTAACGCTTTGGTAAATGCCTTATAATTTCTGTTTCCTTGCTCGGATTTGCTTCACATTTCACACACGCATTGCTCCAATGGTCCTCTACCGCCCTGTGACAAATCCGCATTCGTCCCGCCCCCGCTAAGCCCAGTGTCAAGGTCACAGACTTGGTGCGTTCGAAACCTTAACGCTGGGTAAATGGCCTATAATTTCTGTTTCCTTGCTCGGATCTGCTTCACATTTCACACACGCATTGCTCCAATGGTCCTCTACCGCCCTGTGACAAATCCACATTCGTCCCACCCCCGCCTAAGCACAGGGTCAAGGTCACAGACTTGGTGCTTTGTTCGAAACCTTAACGCTGGGTAAATGGCTTATAATTTCTGTTTCCTTGCTCGGATCTGCTTCACATTTCACACACGCATTGCTCCAATGCTCCTCTACCATCCTCTGACAAATCCACATTTGTCCCCGCCCGCCCCCCGCTAATCCCAGGGTCAAGGTCACAGGCTTGGTGCATTCCAAACCTTAACACTTTGGTAAATGCCTTATAATTTCTGTTTCCTTTCTCGGATCTGCTTCACATTTCACACACGCATTGCTCCAATGGTCCTCTGCCACCCTGTGACAAATCTACATTCGTGCCGCCCCCGCTAAGCCCTGTATCAGATGACCCTGTATCATGCTGTAGCAAATCCATAACACACCACACCACATAGCCCTTACCCAAGGTCAAGGTCACAACTTGGCACATTCATAAACTTAACGTTGGGTAAATGTCTTATAACTTCTGTTTCCTTTCATAGAACACCTTGTTATTTCATACATGCATTCCTCAGATGACCGTCTATCATGTTGTAGCAAATCCATGAACCACCATCCAGCCCTTACCCCCAAGGTCAAGGTCACAAACTTGGCACATTCATAAACTTAACGTTGGGGGTAAATGTCTTATAACTTCTGTTTCCTTTCATGGAACACCTTGTTGTTTCATACATGCATTCCTCAGATGACCCTCTATCAGGCTGTAGCAAATCCATGACCCACCACATAGCCCTTACCCAGGTTCAAGGTCACAACTGGGCACATTCATAAACTTAAAGTTGGGTAAATGTCTTGTAACTTGTGTTTCCTTTCATGGAACACCTTTTTATTTCATACATGCATTCATCAGATGACCCTCTATCATGCTGTAGCAAATCCATGACCCACCACCCAGCCCTTGCCACAAGGTCAAGGTCACAAACTTGGCACATTCATAAACTTAACTTTGGGTAAATGTCTTATAACTTCTGTTTCCTTTCATGGAACACCTTGTTATTTCATACATGCATTCCTCAGATGACCCTCTATCACGTTGTAGCAAATCCATGACCCACCACCCAGCCCTTACCCCAAGGTCAAGGTCACAACTTGGCACATTCATAAACTTAAAAGTTGGGTAAATGTCTTATAACTTCTGTTTCCTTTCATGGAACACCTTGTTATTTCATACATGCATTCCTCAGATGACCCTCTATCCTGCTGTAGCAAATCCATGACCCACCACCTAGCCCTTACCCCAAGATCAAGGTCACAAACTTGGCACATTCATAAACTTAACGTTGGGGTAAATGTCTTATAACTTCTGTTTCCTTTCATGGAACACCTTGTTGTTTCATACATGCATTCCTCAGATTACCATCTATCCTGCTGTAGCAAATCCATGACCAACCACCTGGCCCTTATCCCAAGATCAAGGTCACAAACTTGGCACATTCATAAACTTAAAGTTGGGGTAAATGTCTTATAACTTATGTTTCCTTTCATGGAACACCTTGTTATTTCATACATGCATTCCTCAGATGACCCTGTATCATGCTGTAGCAAATCCATGACCCACCACAAGGTCAAGGTAACAAACTTAGCACATTCATAAACTTAACGTTGGGGTAAATATTTTATAACATCTGTTTCCTTTCATGGAACGCCTTGATATTTATGTCTCCGCCACCGAATTGTGAAGTGGGCATATAGTGTTACCGGCGTCCGTACGTACGTACGTAACGTACGTCCCGAAACCTTAACGTTCGTGTAAATGGCTTGTAATTTATGTTTCCTTGCTCCGATCTGCTTCACATTTCACACACGCATTGCTCCAATGTTCCTCTACCACCCTGTGAAAAATCCACATTAGTCCCACCCCCGCTAAGCCCAGGGTCAAGGTCACAAATTTGGTGCGTTCGAAACCTTAACGCTCGGGTAAATGGCTTATAATTTCAGTTTCTTTGCTCCGATCTGCTTCACATTTCACACACGCATTGCTCCAATGGTTACATAACATTTACCCCAACGTTAAGTTTATGAACATGCTAAGTTTGTGACCTTGACCTTGGGATAACGATTGGGTTTGCTATAGCACGATAGGTTTCGAACGCACCAAGTCTGTGACCTTGACCCTGGGCTTAGCGGGACGAATGTGGATTTGTCACAGGGCGGTAGAGGACCATTGGAGCAATGCGTGTGTGAAATGTGAAGCAGATCAGAGCAAGGAAACAGAAATTATAAGCCATTTACCCGAGCGTTGAGGTTTCGAACGCCCCAAGTTTGTGACTTTGAGCCTGGGCTTAGCGAGGGTAGGACAAATGTGGATTTGTCACAGCGCGGTAGAGTACCATTGGAGCAATGCGTGTGTGAAATGTGAAGCAGATCAGAGCAAAGAAACAGAAATTATACGCCATTTACCCGAGCGTTAAGGTTTCGAACGCACCAAGTTTCTGACTTTGAAGTTTCTTAGCGGCGGCAGGACAAATGTGGATTTGTCACAGCGCGGTAGAGGACCATTGGAGCAATGCGTGTGTGAAATGTGAAGCAGATCAGAGAAAGGAAACAGAAACTATAAGCCATTTACCCGAGCGTTAAGGTTTCTGACGGACGACGTACGGACGCCGGTAACACTATATGCCTCTCACAATTCGGTGGCGGGATATAAAAACGTAAATCCAAACGATGTTATATACTTATATTGATATTATACATATCAAGATCCATTCCAGTTATTTAGGGGTGAAATGGTTAATCTGCCGAGTCTGTCCGTGAATGTGCAAAATAACAATGTTTAGCCCTTCGCGCCGTCGATAACGCACCCTCCCCCCCCCCCCCCCCCCCCCCAATTCCCCCCCCCCCCCCCCCCCCCCCAATTAATTCCTGCGTACGGGCCTGTATTACCCACCCACTTGTAACACACAGTAAGACTTGAATTACAGTGGACTTATTTTAGTGGCCCTGTCATGACTGAGTCCGTGGAACTTGGAAGAAAGGGGCAAACGTGTATGTCCGGTATGCTATGTATTAGGTACTACCTATGGCGGGCGACGTTAGTGTATGAAAGTAAATTTACCAATTGATAGCTTTATCATGATGTTAGTGTGCTATAAACGGTACCGAAGTATATTGTAGTATTGCAGAGCTACTTCCCGCAACTACCACGGTGTTACAGCTTCTCTATTATATTAAATGGTGTCATTGGCGCACTTCTCTTATTTGAAGCAATGATACAATTTAGATATTTCCTTTTCATATATAGTACATTAATATATTATTATAGAAACTGTACTAGTATTTAAGAAAAAATAACAAGGCTACGCATCTTCAGTGATATTATTCCCAATTTTCGCAATCTCAATTGTATTGGGGAGAAGATCCAAAAAGCAGAGCGGAATATTTACATCGAGAAAAAATATATTCAGCCCTGAAATTAGAATAACCTGACCTGGTGCCAGGTCCCTACGACACCAAAGTCACTTAGGCCCTTCCCCTAAAAGCAATACGAATACTCGTACTACTCTAATAAGGGGTATAACCAGATTCAACTGTCATATACAAAATGCCAAAGACGTACGTGAGGGTCAAACCAGGTCTCCAGTCGGGATTCCGGTAAGGGTGAACCCCAATTGTTAAATTACCCATCACATGTTCCCACCTGACACAATGAATGTAAATTGGGCGTGGGACGCATCGACTGACCAAAATTACGTTAAATTGTATGACGTAACTTTCAACAAAAATCATGACGTCAATGATTTTCAGGGGTGAAATAGTTTGGACTATTGACCGGACATCCATAACTATTGCACAGGCAGGTCAAAACCCAGGTAACTAGTCAACACCATGGAATATCAACTTATATAGGGAGTTGGGTAATACTATAAGTTATTGTGATTCTACACAGTCAATATGGTGTCATATTGTAACAACCCTTCATTGCGTCAGTCTTCAAGAATACGGTATAGCCCATAATTTCATGTTCACACAGGGGATTGGTAGCGGGCCCTGGTGAATCGGGGATATGGAAATGGGAATAACTAGCTACTTGGCAATGAAAGAACGACAGTAGCGACAATTCATGGTAACAATAATGGTACCGGGATGATACACAGGACTATATAAATCAACGGTTAGTATTCGTAGTACATGTATGCGAGTCGAGACTAACCACAGATGATTGAAGTTCCCTCTCAGTCACGGTCCCTCGTTGGGCGCCAAAAGATTCTGTTTTTGCGATCCGCTTACCTATATATCAAATAAAACTAATTTTATAATAATCCAACCAGTATGTGCTGTTCTTTTGCGGATTTCATATTCCGGACAACCAGTTTTTAGCTCGCCTGCACAAAGTGCAGAAGAGCTTATGGCATACCCCCGGCAGCGTCGTCGGCGTCCACAAACTTAAAGTTGGGTAAATGTCTTGTAACTTCTGTTTCCTTTCATGGAACACCTTGTTATTTCACACATGCATTCCTCAGATGACCCTCTATCATGCTGTAGCAAATTCTTGACCCACCACCTAGCCCTTACCCCAAGGTCAAGGTCACAACTTGACACATTCATAAACTTAAGGTTGGGTACATGCTTATAACTTCTGTTTCCTTCCATGGAACACCTTGTTATGCCCCCGCCACCGAATGGTGAGGGAGGCATATAGTGTTGCCGGCGTCCCGAAACCTTAACCTTAACGCTGGGTAAATGGCTTATAATTTCTGTTTCCTTGCTCGATCTGCTTCACATTTCACACACGCATTGCTTCAATGGGCCTCTACCGCCCTGTGACAAATCCACATTTGTCCCGGCCCCGCTAAGCCCAGGGTCAAGGTCACAGACTTGGTGCGTTTTCGAAACCTTAACGCTTTGGTAAATGCCTTATAATTTCTGTTTCCTTGCTCGGATTTGCTTCACATTTCACACACAGCATTGCTCCAATGGTCCTCTACCGCCCTGTGACAAATCCGCATTCGTACCGCCCCCGCTAAGCCCAGTGTCAAGTCACAGACTTGGTGCGTTCGAAACCTTAACGCTGGGAATAAATGGCCTATAATTTCTGTTTCCTTGCTCGGATCTGCTTCACATTTCACACATCACGCATTGCTCCAATGGTCCTCTACCGCCCTTGTGACAAATCCACATTCGTCCCACCCCCGCTAAGCACAGGGTCAAGGTCACAGACTTGGTGCGTTCGAAACCTTAACGCTGGGTAAATGCTTATAATTTCTGTTTCCTTGCTCGGATCTGCTTCACATTTCACACACGCATTGCTCCAATGCTCCTCTACCAATCCTCTTGACAAATCCACATTGTATTCCCGCCCCCGCTAATCCCAGGGTCAAGGTCACAGGCTTGGTGCATTCCAAACCTTAACACTTTGGTAAATGCCTTATAATTTCTGTTTCCTTTCTCGGATCTGCTTCACATTTCACACACGCATTGCTCCAATGGTCCTCTGCCACACTGTGACAAATCTACATTCGTGCCGCCCCCGCTAAGCCCTGTATCAGATGACCCTGTATCATGCTGTAGCAAATCCATAACACACCACATAGCCCTTACCCCAAGGTCAAGGTCACAACTTGGCACATTCATAAACTTAACGTTGGGTAAATGTCTTATAACTTCTGTTTCCTTTCATAGAACACCTTGTTATTTCATACATGCATTCCTCAGATGACCGTCTATCAGTTGTAGAAACAAATCCATGAACCACCATCCAGCCCTTACCCCAAGGTCAAGGTCACAAACTTGGCACATTCATAAACTTAACGTTGGGGTAAATGTCTTATAACTTCTGTTTCCTTTCATGGAACACCTTGTTGTTTCATACATGCATTCCTCAGATGACCCTCTATCAGGCTGTAGCAAATCCATGACCCACCACATAGCCCTTACCCCAAGGTCAAGGTCACAACTGGGCACATTCATAAACTTAAAGTTGGGTAAATGTCTTGTAACTTGTGTTTCCTTTCATGGAACACCTTTTTATTTCATACATGCATTCATCAGATGACCCTCTATCATGCTGTAGCAAATCCATGACCCACCACCCAGCCCTTGCCACAAGGTCAAGGTCACAAACTTGGCACATTCATAAAACTTAACTTTGGTAAAATGTCTTATAACTTCTGTTTCCTTTCATGGAACACCTTGTTATTTCATACATGCATTCCTCAGATGACCCTCTATCACGTTGTAGCAAATCCATGACCCACCACCCAGCCCTTACCCCAAGGTCAAGGTCACAACTTGGCACATTCATAAACTTAAAAGTTGGGTAAATGTCTTATAACTTCTGTTTCCTTTCATGGAACACCTTGTTATTTCACACATGCATTCCTCAGATGACCCTCTATCATGCTGTAGCAAATTCTTGACCCACCACCTAGCCCTTACCCCAAGGTCAAGGTCACAACTTGACACATTCATAAACTTAAGGTTGGGTACATGTCTTATAACTTCTGTTTCCTTCCATGGAACACCTTGTTATGCCCCCGCCACCGAATGGTGAGGGAGGCATATAGTGTTGCCGGCGTCCCGAAACCTTAACGCTGGGTAAATGGCTTATAATTTCTGTTTCCTTGCTCGGATCTGCTTCACATTTCACACACGCATTGCTTCAATGGGCCTCTACCGCCCTGTGACAAATCCACATTTGTCCCGGCCCCGCTAAGCCCAGGGTCAAGGTCACAGACTTGGTGCGTTCGAAACCTTAACGCTTTGGTAAATGCCTTATAATTTCTGTTTCCTTGCTCGGATTTGCTTCACATTTCACACACGCATTGCTCCAATGGTCCTCTACCGCCCTGTGACAAATCCGCATTCGTCCCGCCCCCGCTAAGCCCAGTGTCAAGGTCACAGACTTGGTGCGTTCGAAACCTTAACGCTGGGTAAATGGCCTATAATTTCTGTTTCCTTGCTCGGATCTGCTTCACATTTCACACACGCATTGCTCCAATGGTCCTCTACCGCCCTGTGACAAATCCACATTCGTCCCACCCCCGCTAAGCACAGGGTCAAGGTCACAGACTTGGTGCGTTCGAAACCTTAACGCTGGGTAAATGGCTTATAATTTCTGTTTCCTTGCTCGGATCTGCTTCACATTTCACACACGCATTGCTCCAATGCTCCTCTACCATCCTCTGACAAATCCACATTTGTCCCGCCCCCGCTAATCCCAGGGTCAAGGTCACAGGCTTGGTGCATTCCAAACCTTAACACTTTGGTAAATGCCTTATAATTTCTGTTTCCTTTCTCGGATCTGCTTCACATTTCACACACGCATTGCTCCAATGGTCCTCTGCCACCCTGTGACAAATCTACATTCGTGCCGCCCCCTCGAAGCCCTGTATCAGATGACCCTGTATCATGCTGTAGCAAATCCATAACACACCACATAGCCCTTACCCCAAGGTCAAGGTCACAACTTGGCACATTCATAAACTTAACGTTGGGTAAATGTCTTATAACTTCTGTTTCCTTTCATAGAACACCTTGTTATTTCATACATGCATTCCTCAGATGACCGTCTATCATGTTGTAGCAAATCCATGAACCACCATCCAGCCCTTACCCCAAGGTCAAGGTCACAAACTTGGCACATTCATAAACTTAACGTTGGGGTAAATGTCTTATAACTTCTGTTTCCTTTCATGGAACACCTTGTTGTTTCATACATGCATTCCTCAGATGACCCTCTATCAGGCTGTAGCAAATCCATGACCCACCACATAGCCCTTACCCCAAGGTCAAGGTCACAACTGGGCACATTCATAAACTTAAAGTTGGGTAAATGTCTTGTAACTTGTGTTTCCTTTCATGGAACACCTTTTTATTTCATACATGCATTCATCAGATGACCCTCTATCATGCTGTAGCAAATCCATGACCCACCACCCAGCCCTTGCCACAAGGTCAAGGTCACAAACTTGGCACATTCATAAACTTAACTTTGGGTAAATGTCTTATAACTTCTGTTTCCTTTCATGGAACACCTTGTTATTTCATACATGCATTCCTCAGATGACCCTCTATCACGTTGTAGCAAATCCATGACCCACCACCCAGCCCTTACCCCAACCAAGGTCAAGGTCACAACTTGGCACATTCATAAACTTAAAAGTTGGGTAAATGTCTTATAACTTCTGTTTCCTTTCATGGAACACCTTGTTATTTCATACATGCATTCCTCAGATGACCCTCTATCCTGCTGTAGCAAATCCATGACCCACCACCTAGCCCTTACCCCAAGATCAAGGTCACAAACTTGGCACATTCATAAACTTAACGTTGGGTAAATGTCTTATAACTTCTGTTTCCTTTCATGGAACACCTTGTTGTTTCATACATGCATTCCTCAGATTACCATCTATCCTGCTGTAGCAAATCCATGACCAACCACCTGGCCCTTATCCCAAGATCAAGGTCACAAACTTGGCACATTCATAAACTTAAAGTTGGGGTAATGTCTTATAACTTATGTTTCCTTTCATGGAACACCTTGTTATTTCATACATGCATTCCTCAGATGACCCTGTATCATGATGAGTACATGCGTAGCAAATATACCCACCAAGGTCAAGGTAACAAACTTAGCACATTCATAAACTTAACGTTGGGGTAAATATTTTATAACATCTGTTTCCTTTCATGGAACGCCTTGATATTTATGTCTCCGCCACCGAATTGTGAAGTGGGCATATAGTGTTACCGGCGTCCGTACGTACGTACGTAACGTACGTCCCGAAACCTTAACGTTCGTGTAAATGGCTTGTAATTTATGTTTCCTTGCTCCGATCTGCTTCACATTTCACACACGCATTGCTCCAATGTTCCTCTACCACCCTGTGAAAAATCCACATTAGTCCCACCCCCGCTAAGCCCAGGGTCAAGGTCACAAATTTGGTGCGTTCGAAACCTTAACGCTCGGGTAAATGGCTTATAATTTCAGTTTCTTTGCTCCGATCTGCTTCACATTTCACACACGCATTGCTCCAATGGTTACATAACATTTACCCCAACGTTAAGTTTATGAACATGCTAAGTTTGTGACCTTGACCTTGGGATAACGATTGGGTTTGCTATAGCACGATAGGTTTCGAACGCACCAAGTCTGTGACCTTGACCCTGGGCTTAGCGGGACGAATGTGGATTTGTCACAGGGCGGTAGAGGACCATTGGAGCAATGCGTGTGTGAAATGTGAAGCAGATCAGAGCAAGGAAACAGAAATTATAAGCCATTTACCCGAGCGTTGAGGTTTCGAACGCCCCAAGTTTGTGACTTTGAGCCTGGGCTTAGCGAGGGTAGGACAAATGTGGATTTGTCACAGCGCGGTAGAGTACCATTGGAGCAATGCGTGTGTGAAATGTGAAGCAGATCAGAGCAAAGAAACAGAAATTATACGCCATTTACCCGAGCGTTAAGGTTTCGAACGCACCAAGTTTCTGACTTTGACCCTGGGCTTAGCGGCGGCAGGACAAATGTGGATTTGTCACAGCGCGGTAGAGGACCATTGGAGCAATGCGTGTGTGAAATGTGAAGCAGATCAGAGAAAGGAAACAGAAACTATAAGCCATTTACCCGAGCGTTAAGGTTTCTGGACGGACGGACGTACGGACGCCGGTAACACTATATGCCTCTCACAATTCGGTGGCGGGGATATAAAAACGTAAATCCAAACGATGTTATATACTTATATTGATATTATACATATCAAGATCCATTCCAGTTATTTAGGGGTGAAATGGTTAATCTGCCGAGGTCTGTCCGTGAATGTGCAAAATAACAATGTTTAGCCCTTCGCGCCGTCGATAACGCACCCTCCCCCCCCTCCCCCAATTAATTCCTGCGTACGGGCCTGTATTACCCACCCACTTGTAACACACAGTAAGACTTGAATTACAGTGGACTTATTTTAGTGGCCCTGTGTCATGACTGAGTCCGTGGAACTTGGAAGAAAGGGGCAAACGTGTGGCCGGATGCTAATATGTATTAGGTACTACCTATGGCGGGCGACGTTAGTGTATGAAAGTAAATTTACCAATTGATAGCTTTATCATGATGTTAGTGTGCTATAAACGGTACCGAAGTATATTGTAGTATTGCAGAGCTACTTCCCGCAACTACCACGGTGTTACAGCTTCTCTATTATATTAAATGGTGTCATTGGCGCACTTCTCTTATTTGAAGCAATGATACAATTTAGATATTTCCTTTTCATATATGACATTAATATATTATTATAGAAACTGTACTAGTATTTAAGAAAAAATAACAAGGCTACGCATCTTCAGTGATATTATTCCCAATTTTCGCAATCTCAATTGTATTGGGGAGAAGATCCAAAAAGCAGAGCGGAATATTTACATCGAGAAAAAATATATTCAGCCCTGAAATTAGAATAACCTGACCTGGTGCCAGGTCCCTACGACACCAAAGTCACTTAGGCCCTTCCCCTAAAAGCAATACGAATACTCGTACTACTCTAATAAGGGGTATAACCAGATTCAACTGTCATATACAAAATGCCAAAGACGTACGTGAGGGTCAAACCAGGTCTCCAGTCGGGATTCCGGTAAGGGTGAACCCCAATTGTTAAATTACCCATCACATGTTCCCACCTGACACAATGAATGTAAATTGGGCTGACCAAAATTACGTTAAATTGTATGACGTAACTTTCAACAAAAATCATGACGTCAATGATTTTCAGGGGTGAAATAGTTTGGACTATTGACCGGACATCCATAACTATTGCACAGGCAGGTCAAAACCCAGGTAACTAGTCAACACCATGTAATATCAACTTATATAGGGAGTTGGGTAATACTATAAGTTATTGTGATTCTACACAGTCAATATGGTGTCATATTGTAACAACCCTTCATTGCGTCAGTCTTCAAGAATACGGTATAGCCCATAATTTCATGTTCACACAGGGGATTGGTAGCGGGCCCTGGTGAATCGGGGATATGGAAATGGGAATAACTAGCTACTTGGCAATGAAAGAACGACAGTAGCGACAATTCATGGTAACAATAATGGTACCGGGATGATACACAGGACTATATAAATCAACGGTTAGTATTCGTAGTACATGTATGCGAGTCGAGACTAACCACAGATGATTGAAGTTCCCTCTCAGTCACGGTCCCTCGTTGGGCGCCAAATGTAACGGGAAGAGAAAACATGATCCCGACCCAGGACTCGAACCCGGCACCTCCCGCTTACAAGGTGGTTGCTCTACCGACTGAGCTAACCGGGCACAGATACATATCTTCTCTCCCGAGTTACTAGATCCGTACCGTGACATACTCCCCTGCCAAATTGAAATTCGTCCTCGAATTACATATTTTTTGGGATTAGTGATTATCTGTGGGACAATCTCGGAGTATACATATCAGTCACGGTCCCTCGTTGGGCGCCAAATGTAACAGGAAGACTGTATGTAACAGGAGTTACTAGATCCGTACCGTGACACATACTATGTCATTTTCAGGATACACTTGACCACCATACTCCATGATAGTGTACACCAAGCATATTTGGTTAGATATTATAGTTCCAACGGCATGGCACTGTCATATCCGGGTCAGCGTACTATCACTGATCCTAATAAAAACTAGAAATTGACGCTTGTCGACAAGCGCATGGGTATCCCCCTCCCTAGATACACAAGTAGTTTGAAAAAAGGGTGTTCGAGTTATGCTCCGGAGACAAAATCAGTGCGCGGAAAAACAAAGGGAGATAACTAAACAATTAGTGATGCAAGAGTTGGCATTCTTGCGAGACACACCTTTAGGGTCGTGGTATATGCATGTGTGAAGTTTCAATAACATATTCCAAAGGGTGTTCGAGTTATGCTCCGGACACGAAATTAGTGCACGAAACAACACAGGGAGATAACTAAGAAATTAACGACGCAAGAGTTGTCATTCTTACGTGCGACACACCTTTGCGTCGTCTTCTATGCATGTGTGAAGTTTAATAAACTAGAAAATGTCAAAATGTTCTTTTACCTGAGCGTTCAAGTTTTGAAGCACCAAGTATGTGACCTTGACCCTGGGCTTGGCGGGGGCAGGACGAGCGTGGATTTGGCACAGGGCGGTAGAGGACCATTAGAGCAATGCATATATGAAATATGAAGCTGATCCGTGAAAGAAAACAGAAATTATAAGATATTTACCTGAGCGTTAAAGTTTTTGAAGCACTAAGTATGTGATCTTAAACCTGGGCTTGGCGGGGGCAGGACGAACGTGGATTTGGCACAGGGCGGTAGAGGACCATTAGAGCAACGCGTACATGAAATATGAAGTTGATCCGTGAATGGAAAGAAAAATTATAAGATATTTACCTGAGCGTTAAAGTTTTTGATGCACCAAGTATGTGACCTTGACCCTGGGCTTGGTGGGGGCAGGACGAACGTGGATTTGGCACAGGGCGGTAGAGGACCATTAGAGCAATGCGTATATGAAATATGAAGCTGATCCGTGAAAGTAAACAGAAATTATAAGATATTAACCTGAGCGTTAAAGTTTTTGAAACACCAAGTATGTGACCTTGACCCTGGGCTTGGTGGGGGCAGGACGAACGTGGATTTGGCACAGGGCGGTAGAGTTGTCATTCTTGTGCGCGACACACCTCCGGGACGTGATCTATGCATGTGTGAAGTTTCATGAAAATATTCCAAAGGGTGGTCGAGTTATGCTCAATCAGTGCGCAAAACAAAAAAAGGGAGATAAGTCAAAAATTAGCTATGCAAGAGTTGTCATTCTTGTGCGCGAAATACCTTCGTGTCGTGGTGTATGCATGTGTGAAGTTTCATGAACATATTCCAAAGGGTGGTCGAGTTAATGCTCAATCAGTGTGCGAAACAAAAAAGGGAGATAACTAAAAAATTAGCTATGCAAGAGTTGTCATTCTTGTGCGCGACACACCTTCGGGTCGTGGTCTATGCATGTGTGAAGTTTCATGAAAATATTCCAAAGGGTCGTCGAGTTATGCTCCGGACACGAAATCATTGCGCGAAACAAAAAAACGGAGATAACTAAAAAATTAGCTACGTAAGAGTTGTCATTGTTGTGCGCGACACACCTTCGGGTCGTGGTCTATGCATGTGTGAAGTTTCATGAAAATATTCCAAAGGGTGTTCGAGTTATGCTCCGGACAAGAAAGACGCGGACGCGGCCCGCTGTCAAACCCATAGGATCCCCCGACGAAGTCCGGGGGATACAATTAATACATTGTGTTCTATATCTATTGTTCATATTTCAGTATTTCCTAGCTTATAATTACACGATTCCAGAATCTCCTAACGTGAATAAAATCTCTACATGTACGCGGTTATTTAATATTTACGCAAAAACATTCAAGTTTATATTGGGTATAAGCGCACATATTTGTCCTATGCAAAATGTGCCTGTTCCATAGTGACGTCCTGCACTACGGCTATTATCGCGAAATTATATCACACGCGTTATTTAACGTCTGATTTTACGGAAAATCTATCCTCGCGTATGGTGGTTCTGCCGGTGGACCTTATCCGTCTTTATCGTCGTTATCGTCGTTAGTAGCTATCACGTTATAGCGTTTCCACGGGTGGTCCTCATCGGGTAATCGCTCGTCAGCATTTGCGTCGTCTGTGAACATCGCATCGGTGGTTCGTCTCACGCCCGATATACGTGTGGGGCGGTATCACGGGTCGTTTCATCGTCATTCTCTAACGCGTCGATTCTCGCACGTTTCCTCCAAGGATTACGTCTCGTCGTCATGTCGTATAGGAAACGTACGCCTCCTGGCGTAGATGGGATTAGTCTTCGCAACGAACACTCGCAGACTTGTTAGTACATGTATTGTATGTGTGGGGGTGGGTGGGGTATGGTGGGGTGGGCAATTGAGGGAGTCGACTTGCAATGGTCAACGCTCGTTAAAGTCGGGCACGAGTTTTTATACAGTGGAACATCGGGATGGATCTGTATGGGGTGGGGAAGCGGGGAAACTCGGGCACAAGTTTTTGGGGTGGGGAAGTGGGGAAACTCGGGAACGAGGTTTATGGCCATGTTCGTGCAATTATAGCACACTATCGCTGTTTTATGTTGAGGACACGCGTACTGGAGATGCCTCGCTGCTTGCAATTGTAACACACGCGTCTTTCCACGGCCTTTAATCTCGGCCCCACTGTCCGGGTTTTTTTTGCGCTCGTCCGTCTAATGTTGCCATAATTTCTGCTACATCATGTAGCAACTTGTTTTTGTCACTATTTGCATTTATTGGCCGTATATATTCTCTATGTTCGATGTAGTTTTCACTTTTCTCAACTTGCCTCATATAGCTTCGCTCTTTATTATTGTTCGCAGCAGTTTCTAATTTCATGTCGATTCTCAGAGCGTCTTCTATCGTCGTTGATTCCTTCACTATGATCCAGCGTTCGATATCCCAATCGTTCAATGCTTCAACAAAGCAATCTCGTGCAATTTCTTGTCTATCGTTATACGGGATTGTCGGGTATGCCAAAAACGTCAGCCGTTTAATATCGTGAGCCAATTCCGGTAGTGGTTCGTCTAATTTTCGAAGACGTTGTTTCAATTCAGTCTTGTATATGATCGTTTGTGTTTCGGTCTAAAATCTGTTGGTCAGAGCCGTTACTAGCGAGTTGTAGTCAGTTCTGGTATCTTGGTCAAGTTCACTCGGTACAGCTATTGCCACGCCGCGTAGACTGCACGCTAGCTTGACTGCTTTCATTCCATTGTCCCAATTATTTTTGTGTGCCGCGATACCGAATTGCACGAGATATTCATGCCAGTTTCCATTTGCGTCGAAGTTACTTATTTCCACGAACTGACCTGGATTATGTGTATACTGGGACAATTTTACACCTAACCGCGGTTGGTGTACGTTTGAGCTACTATCATGTCTCTGTGTATGGGCTGGATAATAACATTTCGGGGATAAGGACCTATCACGTGTTCTGTCGGGTTCCGGGAAATGCCGTACATTTGATTCAAGCGTCCCGAAAATCCAGTTCATCTTGGATTTTAGTTCTTTTATTTCAGTTCTCAGAGACGTGATCTCCGCACGCAGTTCATTTTCGCATGAATGCTCATCACACGACTGCGCATTTTTCTCTAACTGATTCAAGCGCCTATGGGCTATATATCCACTGTCACTGGTTACCATATAACTAATTTCATAACCTGTAGTGACAGGTACAGTGACATGGTTATCGGGAGAGAATGTCGGGGCAATTGTTTTTGGTCCGTGGGGTCAAGGGGAGCCATTCGACCTTCTCGAGTAGGGACGTACACATTTCCGGTGTCCTCGTAGCCAATACATTCAAGAGACGCCATTTTATGAACTAGATATCGCAACTGTCTGGTTTGGGGTAATATGGGGATGGGGGGAATGGGCCAGGGGTAGGAAACCTCTCAATTACGAACAGAAACTCGATTCCACTCACTCGCTCGCACTCCGCATTTCGCCGCAGTGCATATTACCATGAGTGATTTTCTGTGTATTGCCTTAGGTACCAGTCCACCAACAATTTAGACTTTGTTTAGCAATTCTTGGCCGAGCGAGCACTTCCGCAAGTTTTTTTCTCAGATATCTTCTTCATATATTCACAGAGAGTGGGCTGTTTGCTGTATAAACCTGTTACATTATATGTCAAGAAACTTTAGTAGCTACACAAGTCAAATTGGCATACAGCGAAGAGCATTTATAATGTGCAAAAGTTAGCATGTGGTGGTAAATTTCTGCACTTATTCCGTCATGGCCGCTGGACTAAAGGCGCCAGAAAGCTATGTGACATGCAGAGTTTGCACTAACAAATAATGTGTGAATCAATTCTACATGTATACCTGCCCACACTGATCATAGTCTGTACTGGTACCGAGTGTTTTGTTTTCGAGCTACAAACCTGTTTCAGACTGTTAAAATTGCGCCCCAAACAGCAAACACAATTTTCGAGCGGAAGATGCGTACAAGTTGAATCTGAATATGCTCACTGAATGGACCAGATCACAGTTTAGCACATAATTTTACAAATACTTGCCTTTGTCAGCTGAAAATAGCATAGGATGCTGAGCATTTAATTGTAAGTCATTAAGTCACCACAGACAGGCAGTTTTGGAATATTCAGTAAAAAGCCCATAGCAAAACTACGAAACTAAGCCTTTTTCAAGTCGACTGGTACCTTAAGAACTTTTTTTTCATAAAATTGTATACACTAATCTGCTTTTCACAGAGAGTGTGTTCAGTTTGAAGCAAAACTATGCAAAAACTATGCCGTCTGGAGAAATATCAGACAAACAGCTGTCATTTTCATTCGAGACAATTGTGCGGCCGAAATGACTCCTTATTGCATTTTCTCCGATCTACGACTCCTTGTAAACAGGAATCATTACACAGCACATGTGAGAAGTACAGAGTCAATTTAGTTTGTGCCTACCTAATACACTATACCTGGTGCAGCAGTCCAGCCAACGTTGGGGGTAAATGTCTTATAACTTCTGTTTCCTTTCATGGAACACCTTGTTGTTTCATACATGCATTCCTCAGATGACCCTCTATCATGCTGTAGCAAATCCATGACCCACCATCCAGCCCTTACCCCAAGGTCAAGGTCACAAACTTGTCACTTTCTTAAACTTAACGTTGGGTAAATGTCTTATAACTTCTGTTTCCTTTCATGGAACACCTTGTTATTTCATACATGCATTCCTCAGATGACCCTCTATCATGCTGTAGCAAATCCATGACCCACAGCCCAGCTCTTACCCCAAGGTCAAGGTCACAAACTTGGCACATTCATATACTTAACGTTAGGGTAAATGTCTTATAACTTCTGTTTCCTTTCATGGAACACCTTTTTATTTCATACATGCATTCCTCAGATGACTATCTATCCTGCTGTAGCAAATCCATGACCCACCACCTAGCCCTTATCCCAAGACCAAGGTCACAAACTTGGCACATTCATAAACTTAAAGTTGGGGTAAATGTCTTATAACTTCTGTTTCCTTTCATGGAACACCTTGTTATTTCATACATGCATTCATCAGATGACCCTGTATCAAGCTGTAGCAAATCCATGACCCACCACCCAGCCTTACCCAAGGTCAAGGTAACAAACTTAACGTTGGGGTAAATATTTTATAACATCTGTTTCCTTTCATGGAACGCCTTGATATTTATGTCTCCGCCACCGAATGGTGAAGTGGGCATATAGTGTTACCGGCGTCCGTACGTACGTACGTACGTACGTAACGTACGTCCCGAAACCTTAACGTTCGTGTAAATGGCTTATAATTTATGTTTCCTTGCTCCGATCTGCTTCACATTTCACACACGCATTGCTCCAATGGTCCTCTACCACCCTGTGAAAAATCCACATTAGTCCCACCCCTGCTAAGCCCAGGGTCAAGGTCACAATCTTGGTGCGTTCGAACCCTTAACGCTCGGGTAAATGGCTTATAATTTCAGTTTCCTTGCTCCGATCTGCTTCACATTTCACACACGCATTGCTCCAATGGTTACACAACATTTACCCCAACGTTAAGTTTATGAACATGCTAAGTTTGTGACCTTGACCTTGGGGTAACGATTGGGTTTGCTGTAGCACGATAGGTTTCGAACGCACCAAGTATGTGACCTTGACCCTGGGCTTAGCGGGACGAATGTGGATTTATCATAGGGCGGTAGAGGACCATTGGAGCAATGCGTGTGTGAAATGTGAAGCAGATCAGAGCAAGGAAACAAAAATTATAAGCCATTTACCCGAGCGTTGAGGTTTCGAACGCCCCAAGTTTGTGACTTTGAGCCTGGGCTTAGCGGGGGCAGGACAACTGTGGATTTGTCACAGCGCGGTAGAGGACCATTGGAGCAATGCGTGTGTGCAATGTGAAGCAGATCAGAGCAAGGAAACAGAAATTATAAGCCATTTACCCGAGCGTTAAGGTTTCGAACGCACCAAGTTTCTGACTTTGACCCTGGGCTTAGCGGCGGCAGGACAAATGTGGATTTGTCACAGCGCGGTAGAGGACCATTGGAGCAATGCGTGTGTGAAATGTGAAGCAGATCAGAGAAAGGAAACATAAATTATAAGCCATTTACCCGAGCGTTAACGTTTCGAACGCACCAAGTATGTGACCTTGACCCTGGGCTTAGCGGGAGCGGGACGAATGTGAATTTGTCAAACAGGGCGGTAGAGGACCATTGGAGCAATGCGTGTGTGAAATGTGAAGCAGATCGGAGCAAGGAAACATAAATTATAAGCCATTTACCCGAGCGTTAACGTTTCGAACGCACCAAGTATGTGACCTTGACCCTGGGCTTAGCGGGAGCGGGACGAATGTGAATTTGTCAAACAGGGCGGTAGAGGACCATTGGAGCAATGCGTGTGTGAAATGTGAAGCAGATCGGAGCAAGGAAACATAAATTATAAGCCATTTACCCGAGCGTTAAGGTTTCGAACGTACCAAGTTTGTGACATTGACCCTGGGCTTAGCGGGGGCGGGAAAAATGTGAATTTGTCACAGGGCGATAGAGGACCATTGGAGCAATGCGTGTGTGAAATGTGAAGCAGATCAGAGCAAGGAAACAGAAATTATAAGCCATTTACCCGAGCTTTAAGGTTTCGAACGCACGAAGTATGTGACCTTGACCCTGGGCTTAGCGGGGTGACGAATGTGGATTTGTCACAGGGTGACAGAGGACCATTGAGCAAAGCGTGTGTGAAATGTGAAGCAGATGCGAGCAAGGAATGGCGAATAATGCAGACCCACCCTGATTATCAAACTGTGGAGGCTGGCCTACACTGGTTACAAATCCGATATGCCCCATTTATCTAGTAACATATACACATAACATGTATTTCATAAAAAACAAATTCAGCCAATATTGGATTCTTTTTATTAATAATGTAAATGTGTATATTTAATTTGATATACATGATACAGTAAATTTATTAAAATAAATATAAATTGTCCCATTCATGAATTAAATATTTAACCCATACTACGCTGAATTAATTTTTTTCCGTCTGCTGAAATGTTTTAAATATTTCTCGACAAAAGCCTGATTTTGACAGCACATGAGAATCGTCTCCGCTGGACCATTGGAGCAATGTGTGTGTGAAATGTGAAGCAGATCAGAGAAAGGAAACAGAAATTATAAGCCATTTACCCGAGCGTTAAGGTTTCGAACGCACCAAGTGCCATTTACCCGAGCGTTAAGGTTTCGAAAACATGTGACATTGACCCTGGGTTAGCTGGAGCGGGACGAATGTGAATTTGTCAAACAGGGCGGTAGAGGACCATTGGAGCAATGCGTGTGTGAAATGTGAAGCAGATCGGAGCAAGGAAACATAAATTATAAGCCATTTACCCGAGCGTTAAGGTTTCGAACGCACCAAGTTTGTGACATTGACCCTGGGCTTAGCGGGGGCGGGAAAAATGTGAATTTGTCACAGGGCGATAGAGGACCATTGGAGCAATGCGTGTGTGAAATGTGAAGCAGATCAGAGCAAGGAAACAGAAATTATAAGCCATTTACCCGAGCTTTAAGGTTTCGAACGCACGAAGTATGTGACCTTGACCCTGGGCTTAGCGGGGGTGGGACGAATGTGGATTTGTCACAGGGTGACAGAGGACCATTGGAGCAAAGCGTGTGTGAAATGTGAAGCAGATGCGAGCAAGGAATGGCGAATAATGCAGACCCTGATTATCAAACTGTGGAGGCTGGCCTACACTGGTTACAAATCCGATATGCCCCATTTATCTAGTGACATATACACATAACATGTATTTCATAAAAAACAAATTCAGCCAATATTGGATTCTTTTTATTAATAATGTAAATGTGTATATTTAATTTGATATACATGATACAGTAAATTTATTAAAATAAATATAAATTGTTCCCATTCATGAATTAAATATTTAACCCATACTACGCTGAATTAATTTTTTCCGTCTGCTGGAAATGTTTTAAATATTTCTCGACAAAAGCCTGTTTTGACAGCACATGAGAATCGTCTCCGCTGGACCATTGGAGCAATGTGTGTGTGAAATGTGAAGCAGATCAGAGAAAGGAAACAGAAATTATAAGCCATTTACCCGAGCTTTAAGGTTTCGAACGCACCAAGTCTGTGACATTGACCCTGGGCTTAGCGGGGGCGGGACGAATGTGGATTTGTCACAGGGCGATAGAGGAACATTGGAGCAATGCGTGTGTGAAATCTGAAGCAGATCAGAGCAAGGAAACATAAATTACAAGCCATTTACCCGAGCGTTAAGGTTTCGAACGCACGAAGTATGTGACCTTGACCCTGGGCTTAGCGGGGGTGGGACGAATGTGGATTTGTCACAGGGTGACAGAGGACCATTGGAGCAAAGCGTGTGTGAAATGTGAAGCAGATGCGAGCAAGGAATGGCGAATAATGCAGACCCTGATTATCAAACTGTGGAGGCTGGCCTACACTGGTTACAAATCCGATATGCCCCATTTATCTAGTAACATATACATAACATGTATTTCATAAAAACAAATTCAGCCAATATTGGATTCTTTTTATTAATAATGTAAATGTGTATATTTAATTTGATATACATGATACAGTAAATTTATTAAAATAAATATAAATTGTTCCCATTCATGAATTAAATATTTAACCCATACTACGCTGAATTAATTTTTTCCGTCTGCTGGAAATGTTTTAAATATTTCTCGACAAAAGCCTGTTTTGACAGCACATGAGAATCGTCTCCGCTGGAGACGATACTCATGTGCTGTCAAAACAGGTTTTTTGTTAAGAAATAAGGTAAACATGATAAACAGCAGAGGACATTTTCCGTCTTCAGCGTAGTGAGGGTACACATATACAGTAACTGGATCCTCCAGAACAGCGGTCAATTTTATGCATGTCCGAAGTCTGCAAACAAGTAATGGTAATATTACATGTAGCAATCACACACCGTATACAAAGTTGATCGTGGGTGGCAGGTGGGAGCACGCGATGGGTAATTTAACGAATCGTGGGTGGGGGGGGGTGGGGGGTTCATCCTTACCGAATCCCGACTCGAGACCTGGTTTGGCCCTCACATACGTCTTTGGCATTTTATATGTGACAGTTGAATCTGGTTATACCCCCTATGTGAGTATTACGATATTCGTAATCCTATTTTAGGGGAAGGGGCCAAGTGACTTTGTGTGGTATGGACCTGGCACCAGGTCAGGTTATTCTAATTTCATGGCTGAATATATTTGTTCTCGATGTAAATATTCCGTTCTGATTTTGGGATTTTCCTCCCAATGCAGCAGGTTAAAATGGGATCGAACCCGTTTGCCCGGCCTTACATGACCTTAGCTGTTGATAGGCCATTAAACAATAGTAAACAAACAAACAAACAAACAAAACAAAGCTGATCAAGTCCAATCCAGTAACCATGACATTGTATGTAGGATCCTGATGTGCATAAATTATCTCCTTACAGACCCACATTGCTGCCAAATATAATAAAATTGATGGCCATGACACCTGTAGTAACATACACCAAGATATTTGATGGTCCCAGGGAGCATGTATGTGAGATTCATAATTAAGGTAAACAAGAGTTGTCGGAGGACAACGAAGCGCGCGCGGTGGCAGCAAAGGAACCGAGGGCACATTTGAAAACACAACGTGCTGGATAAGGGAAACAAAATTTATGAGCCATTTACAGAGAGCGTGTTAAGGTTTCGAGCATACAAAGTATTTGACCTTGACCCTGGGCTTAGCAGAGGTAGAGAACCCTTGGAGAAATGCGTGTGTGAAATATGAAGCAAATCCAAGCAAGGAAACAGAAAATATAGGCCATTTACCCGAGCGTTAAGGTTTTGAGATGCACAAAGTATGTGACCTTCACCCTGGGCTTAGAAGGGGCGGCACGGACGTGGATTTGCCACAACGCAGTAGAGGACCCTTGGAGCAATGCTGTGTGAAATATGAAGCAAATCCAAGCAAGGAAACAGAAAACATAGGCCATTTACCCGAGCGTCCGAGAGTTAAGGTTTCGAGATGCACAAAGTATGTGACCTTCACCCTGGGCTTAGAAGGGGCGGAACGGACGTGGATTTGCCACAGCGCAGTAGAGGACCCTTGGAGAAAAGCGTGTGTGAAATATGAAGCAAATCCAAGCAAGGAACCAGAAAATATAGGCCATTTACCCGAGCGTCCGAGCGTTAAGGTTACGAGATGCACAAAGTATGTGACCTTCACCCTGGGCTTAGAAGGGGCGGCACGGACGTGGATTTGCCATTATAAGACGGACAGACGGACGGACAGACAGACGGACGCATACTACGCCGAGGGTATGCCATAAGCATTTCTTCCTTCGGAAGGCGCGCTAAAAATAACACATTTTGCAAAATAATAGAATTTACCTTGCACTTCGGGGCCACATGATTAGACTATATACATTCGAATGGATCTGTATCTCTAATCATTTATTTTTCCTGAAATGCATTATTTCATCTAGAACTAACAACTGCATATATTTAACGATTAAAAGTATGCAGAATTATTATACTGAATGTATTACATTATCACAGCCAAAATGGCTGTGATAATGTAATAAATTCAGTATAATAAAAATTACTAAATTTATCCGTAAATTGAAAATTTCTCCCTCAAAGTATACTTTGCTAGATAAGTATACTTTGCAATGTTGGTGAAATAGGCTACAGATAACACCATGCAATGTTATGTTCAAGTTCTCCCACTTGGATGAAAAACTAAATGTACATATATATAAAATGTGTACATAGCATGTGTTAATAACACACTGCAGGTTCTGCGTGGTGTTGCAGCCGATGTATACAATATTTTTTATCGAAAAACTCTGATTATTTTATTAATTTCTCCATAAAAATATTTGTTGTTACTACTCATTTGAACCGTCTCATCGACACGTTGCATATGACTTGTAACAACATATAGTTTCGAACAAAAATAGAGAAATTGGCGGAAATAATCTCCAAAAATGCATACTATGTAATCGAATCCGGCCTATCTTGGGTTTAAGAGACACGACCAATCAGAATCCAAGAAACTTGTTTACCCACTCCATGGCAGGTGTTTCATTGACTGAATGTTGAACAGCGAAGACCCTGATCAGATTGTGCAGGTGCTTACTGTTTACACAGCACTCTATTCGTGTCACAAAGGTCCTTTGCCCCATTTCTCCAGTAAATCACACGTCGGTTTCTCTGTGACCCGATCTTGCCATCAGTCGTATTCTGATCCGATGGTGATGCTGATATCTTGGCCGACGTTCAACGTGGAGTGATACCAGATGTTGGTATCAATAACAACTGCAATGACACTCAAATACATCATCAGAAGGCAATTATACACCATCAGTTTAAGTATGTCTAGACCGAGCCCCGACTTCAAACTGCCCGTGTCCCTTAACCCTTTCAACCCTGAATAACTGGAATGGACCGTGATATGTTAATTTTCCGAACAATCATATTCATACCACAAATTTATTTTCAGACCATCCATTTATAAAAAGTGGGTGTTTTCTTTCTAAAAGGTACGAAAATTACTAGTAAAAAGTGCAGATCCTGATGAGACGGCTCGTTACGAGCCGACTCATCTGGATGTACAGTTTGCAAACACTACTAAAGAGATATGTTGAAAGGATTAAGTAATTATACAACAGCAGTTTTGTGCCTAAAGCGAGCTCAGGGGACATTTTCCCCACATCAAACTGCACATGACACTATAATATGAGACTCCCCTACTGACTTCTAAAGGGGAAGGCCCCCATGTTAAATGCCCAGTCTAGAGAAATCATTTTTTCGTAATAAAATCAGTACATGTATTTTACCAAATTTCACGAAATAATAAGGAGGCTCATTTTTAAATTTTGATAAAATTCGAAATGATTCTAAAGTGTTGTCAAATTCATGTTTTGTTGACAAATTTTTTAAAATAAACGATATATTTGTAGGAGAAATAAGAAAATAGACAACAAAATCGTTATAAATCTTGTTACCAAGGAACCAGCAGTCCGTATGAAATGGGTTAGTGACTGGGTGGTGGCCAACAATACTGGCTGGAATTGGGCCACTCTACTTACAATGAGTTCTGATTGACATTCTGCTGGCAATCACGTCTTTAGCATTCTTGTATGAGAGATGGATCTGGTTATACCTCTTATATGAGTAATACGATTATTCCTAATCCTATTACTTTCAGGGAAAGGGGCCAAGTGATTTTGGTGTGGTATGGACCTGGCACCATGTCGGGTTATTCTAATATACATTTTTTTCTATGTAAATATTCCGTTCTGATTTTGGGATTTCCCCCAATGCAGCAGGTTAAATACGGGATTCAACCCGTTGGCCCAGCCTTAAATGACCTTAGCTGTTGATAGGCCGTTAACCCATTGCATGCGGAATGCACCTTTATAGTTATGATCTTTTTTTAAATATTTTAATTTTATTTTTGTTATTTCTCAATGAATGTATATGTTGTGACCACTAAATTTAACCGTCTAAGCGAGACGGTTCAAATGGTGGTCACGACATATACTTGTAAGCATATTTAAAGAAAATATTTATGATTTTCCCCAATCAAAATGGCATATCCTCAGCACGAAATGGGTTAAACAACAATAAATGAAATCATAGACCGAAGGGGAGTGGGAGGGCTCTTTATCAGGCAAGGAGCTTTGTATTGGCTCAATACGTCATGAATGACAACATAATATGGTATCAGGCATTGACCTGTAGCGGATTTCATCAAAATTGCAAAGTATACTTATCTAGCAAAGTATACTTTGAGGGAGTAATCATTAATTTTTCCCAAAATGCATTATTTCACATAGAACTAACGGCTGCATATATTTGATGATTAAAAGTATGCAGAATTATTAACTGAATGTATTACATTATCACAGCCAAAATGGCTGTGATAATGTAATAAATTCAGTATAATAAAAATTCATAAATTTATCCCTAAATTGAAAATTTCTCCCTCAAAGTATACTTTGCTAGATATGTTACATTAACAACGTTTTCTTGTAAACAATTAATGGATTTGCATTTATTGAGCCTATTCTCAATAAATGTAAATCCATCAATTTAAATTTCCAGGCGATCCTAAATTTGCACTTACAAACATTTTAGTCTTACGAAGTTTAGTGAAACGGGCCCCAGAATACCAGTATTGTGTCTTTTGATATCAAGTTTATCAGACTTAGCTCGGAAAAAGTGGGAATTCCTTGGCTAGCCTCAGAATTCCTAAGTGTTTCCTAGCATTGCCTGATAAACCTTATTACCGTATATCAAACTTGACATTATGTTTGTAGTTCCTGATCAGAGGGCACAGCCACGTCGCAAGGTAAGTGGGGTCGAGTAGTATCTTGTATATTGGTATTTATAAAACACATTTGACTAAATCAATATTTACATCAAAATGTAACTTGCCGAGTCTGCGAACTGTGTAATCCAATTTGTGAAGGACTCGGTCATTATAACCCAACAACAAACAAATAACACTGGTCAAAACCTTGATATAGTTAGATCTTGTGGGCCTCCGGCTGGCATACAGTACCGTATGATGTTTGTGACCAACATAATCACATATCTGCCTGCACATCCACGCAGATTGATTAGGGATAATGCTTTTTGCATTCAGTCACTTCAGTATGTTTGAATGAATTTGCAAAAGAATCCTGGGGGCCGTTTCACTAAACTTCGTACAACTAAAATATTCGTAAGTGCAAAATTATGATAGTCTGTAAATTTCACATTAACAATGTTTTCTTGTAAATAATTATTGGATTTACATTTATTGAGCATAGGCTGCATATGCAGCCTATGCTCAATAAATGTAAATCCATAAATTGAAATTTACGGATGATCTTAAATTTGAACTTACAAAAATTTTAGTCGTAAAAAGTTTAGTGAAACGGGCCCCAGAACTACAATACAAGTGTTGCACCAGAAATGCTGTAGAAATGCCTTTAAATGCGAGAAACAAAAATTGTCGTCTGCTGTTGTTTTATAGCTTGTCTTCTTTCTGAATAAAAATACGGTTTGACAGCACTTTAGAATCATTTCCTTTGGAAATGATTCTAAAGTGTTGTCAAATCGTGTTTTGATGAGACAAATTTGAATACAGAAAATAAACAGCAGACGACAAAATTTAATTCCGCAGTGTAATGGTTAAACCGGGCAGACTATGGCCTCAAGCTACATGTTGACTCGTTGTAAAGAAAGACATTTTGGCATTTATTTGCATCACAGATAATTGATTACCAGTCGGGCAAAAAGATAATGGAATTTAACTTATTGCCAACTGAACTGTGTTTCTGGAAAATGGGTTAGTTTATTAGATATAATTATCTGATGCTATTGAATGTGGAGATTTTCAGACACTCGCCAATTTAATATAAGAATTCCGCCACACGGAAGTAGTACATTGTATCATAGATTTGTATCCTGTTTCTGAAGCCACGTAGCTATAAGGCGCCTGGAACAAGAGATTTTGTAAACTACTGAAAATTAGAGCAATCAATGGTTACTAATTTAAATATGTTTACATTAATTCAACTAGCGTATGATTTTTTTATATAATTATGTCGTATGGTAATATCATTTCAAAAAGCATGATGTTCCACAAATTGTGCTTCTGAGTTTAGTACTAGTGAAAATGCATTATCATGTTATCTTCCCTATTTAGCACAGCATAAAGCAGAATAAACTGAAGTTGAAATCTGATATAATAAAATGGTTTGGTTGATATATGTCATTTGAAGTTCATAAAACAAAATATCACATACTGATTAGCATACTGCGACATTGGTTTTCAAACTAGTCCATTTATAACTAGAGAAAAGCCGATGGTACGCCATCACAATTTATCCCGTCAACACAGTGCGTATGTGCCGTGAAACACGGTGCCGTGAAACATTTTTGATATCCAGTCAATACAATTTTTGCATTTTACAGCCATTTGTAGGTGTTGACGGGATAAATAGAATAGTAGGTTAGTGCCGTGAATGGGAAAAAAATATCTGGCGCGGCACGGAAACGGGATGTGCTCGGCAGAGCCTCGCCCATCCCGTTTCCTGAGCCTTGCCAGATATTTTTTCCCATTCACGGCACTAACCTACTATTCTCTATATCCCCACTTTTCCAAGTTTCAAAGTCCGAATTGGGGAGATAATCTAAGACCCGGGGATAAAATCAAAATTCACTTTGTGCATCTACAAACCATAAGGAAGCTACATACCAAACATCAAATCCCTATCTATTACGCGTTTTCTCATTAATGAAAGTTAACATAGAAGACCCCACATCAGTAGCCTATTTCATCAACATTGTAAAGTATACTTTAGTAGCAAAGTATACTTTGAGGGAGAAATTTTCAATTTTATGATAAATTTATTATTTTTTATTATACTGAATTTATTACATTATCACAGCCAATTTGGCTGTGATAATGTAATAAATTCAGTATAATAATTCTGCATACTTTTAATCATGAAATATATGCATTTGTTAGTTCTATATGAAATAATGCATTTCAGGAAAAATAAATGATTACTCCCTCAAAGTATACTTTTATGTAATAGGGATGTAAGGGTTAAATAAATTCAACAAAAATGCCATTCATTCCTTATAATTCCAGCATTTTAAATAAATTCATCAAGAAAATGTGTTTATTTTCCGTTTTCTTAAGAATTATTTGAACTGCGCCTCACGGTTATGGAAAGTAGTTTGGCGTGGGAGTTTACTGGGATATAAATTTTGGAATAAATGTTAGGGAATTGTGTAAATATTTTTGTGCTGGAATTATTTGAAGTTTAACCCTTAAATGCGGAATAATATTTTGTTGTCTGCTATTTTTTTTCCATTTTCTCATCAAAAACATGGTTTGGCAACACTTTAGAATCATTTCCATTGGAAATGATTCTAAATCCTGCCAAACCATGTTTTTACTGAGAGAAAATAAAACATGGAACAACAAAAGACGGCAATTTTCGGTTCCCGCATTCTAAGGGTTATAAAACAAACAGTATTGCTGTAACCCTGAAGTCGGTTACATTCTTGTTTCACCTGTGTATAGATGGTACAATACAGTGCCAAGAAGCTGACCACTAGGGCATTTGCAGGGGCGGATCCAGGATTTATGTCTAGAGGAGGCGTGGTTTTCAATTTTCATAAAATTCTGATTATTAGTTCTGCATTTTTTCTTAGTTATCATCAAAAGTATATGAGGCCTATTGGTTTTGTGACCAGTGTAGATCCTGATCAGCATGTGCATCCGTACAGTCTGATCAGGATCTGCACTCTTCCATCAATGACCCCCCCCCCTCATGCAGTCAAACTGTGTTCATTGAAAAAAAATTAAATTAAAAAAATAAACAGCAGACAACAAAATATTACTTACTTATTTCGCCCGGGTTCACCGTGACCTCAATCCTGTCGTGGCAGGTGAAGTAACACTCGGGTGGGGGCTCCAGCGTCCACATCTTGGTGCCCGTGATCTGGGCCTGCCATGATGGGTTGCCCACGTTGTCTATGTGCATGTGCGCACCATATCCCGGGCTCCCCATGAAGATCCAATCAGTCTTACTCGACTCTGAATTCCGGGGCAGGAAGTATGGCCGTTTGTAGTGGTTTCGAAGAATGTTGGCAGCAGAAAAGTCGCAATTGCTCCTGCGAATAAAACAAAAAAAATAATAAAAAGGTCTTTATGTTTAAAATGGTCTTCCTGGTTGGTGGGCTGTGGGTAGTAGCAATTTCCAGGAATTTAGATGAATTAAACCAGTGCAGAAGGTAAAAATAGACGTTCTTCGATGCAGTGTCAGCAACATGGAACAATTGGGAAGATAACTCGTCAGGAAATTCAGAAAAATGCTTATTCCACTTGCCATGATAGACAGATACGGTAAATTTAGCATCTTTCAAGAACTAAAGTTATTGGGCAGACAAGGATACAAAAGGGAAACAATTATAAATGGCTAGCAAGGGAAGATAAATCAAGAGGATTGTGATAATACCGGTAAGTAGGTCTTGAGTTGTTGTGTGGACAAGCTGTGACAGTTCACCAATCTGTAGGATATTTAAACACTTAGGGCCCCTATTTGAAAAATTTACAAAAATGTTCAATAAATAAACAGACAGACGTACGATCAGTAGCGAGGGTAATTGTATTAATGTGGAAGGATGTATCGTTACTGCATAATGCATGTGCGCAATATGAAGATATTAGCTGAAGCTAAACATAAATTATATTTGATTTGAGAAACTCTTACAAAAACTTTCAAATAAATATATAGATAGACGGACAGACGTACAATCAGTAGCGAGGGTAATTGTATGAATGTGGACTGATGTATAGTTACTTAGTAATGCATGTGTGCAATACGAAGTTATTAGCTGAAGGCAAACAGAAATTATAGGTGATTTGAGAAACTTTGAAATAAATAAACGTACAGACAGACGGACAGACAGGGCGAAACCTATAGGGCACCGCAGATTCTCGGCGGGGCCCTAACAATTCTCAAATATGATGTTCATGTGGTGTGAACAGTGTTGAAGTTGGTGAAGTCCTAGGGGATTGGATTTATTTTTCTTAGTAAGTGAACCTATTTTTTATTTAGCTTAAGATCCAGTGCAGCCATGTTGCAGTTTATGTAAATGTAATTTCTACAAGGTCATATAAACCAGGTATGGAAGGTTCTTTGATCCAATTCCCACCCTTAGATATAAGATAACTAACTAGGTCATATAAAATTGACAGTAGCAGAGAATGGTGTGCATATGGGGTATTCAGTTCAGTTATAGAGCAAAACTGTTTGAGGTTTTCTAGCCTATAACGCAGGCCTAGGCCTTGTGCGAGATGTTGTTTTATGTAGAAATAGAAGCAAACATTTTGTTTTCAGTCGCTATGATTCCGTGAGCATTAATTAAAATTACTGCAACAAGAAGGAGAGCAAGTGAGCAGGGGCTCACTGATACCCCTGGCTGCCACCTGGTCCAACCACCAAATATTTTCTATTTGGCCTTGATCTTGGGCATGCAGGCCAGATATGTGGTACAGTGCAAAATGGTGGAGGATGGTACTAGTAAGACATCAACCAAATATGAAAGAATTCCATGACGGGAAACAGAAATTACAGGAAAATGTTAAATTAAAGGTACATGCCCACTCTGTAGGCACAAACTGTTCTTTATAGGAAGTAAATAAGTGTATAGTTGTGTCACTATTCGACCAGTTCTAAAAAGTATGAGTGGCCGCTATACAGGTATAATCGTTTATTAATATTTATTTTACTGATAGTGACGCGCGTTGTAATCAGGCTATTTTCATACGCAAATGATACATGGTATTTCTTTTTTAATTATTTACACTGATTAAATGTGTCACCTGAAAAAAATAAATAATATTTTCGACAGATTATAAAGTATGATACTTACACATCAATAAATAAATACAGAGTATAAATAGTAATGTCCGTTAACATTTTAAGGAAATACGGTTATCGCCCCTGATACCAGTGTGGAAAGTTACGCCTGATATAAAATGTATAATAATGCCAATCAGTACGTGAGGTAATGGTGAATGAATGTTTATTTTGCCCGAAAATATCTCAGATGATGTTTCTGATATAAAAAAAGTATGTGCCTACTGAGTGGGCATGCACCTTTAATGTGATATGGATATAGGAAAACAAAGACATATGTCAATGTCCTTGATCTTGGGGGGAAGGTAGGGTGGGACGTTTCACACAGAATGATGAAGATTGATGTTAGTCATCAGTCAAATATAAAACATTCAACCATTCTGTGTACAAGAAAACGTTAAGATTATATAAAACAAAAGTGAATGACCTTGACCTTGGGACGAAATTACAATTTTCGAAAAAAAAAAAAAAAAAAATGTTTTTTCTTTTTTTTCGAAAATTGTGAAGGTATGGTGAGGAATTTCGCACAGAATGATGCAGGATGATATTACATGTAGCAAGACATCAACCAAACCACAGGTGGATGTCTCGGACTTGTGACACAAAAAATTGCCCATTACAAAAAATAAATTTGGTCTCATACAGTACTATCTTCTTTATATAAATAAGACAGTACTGTATGAGACCAAATGAGTGGGGTAATGGATTTTTTTGTAATGGGCATTTTTTGTGTCACAGGTCCGAGTCTTCCACCTGTGAACCAAACATGAAGGCATTCCATGAAGGGAAACGGAAAGTACCACATCCCAGGTTGTCATAATTATAACGTACATGTATAAGGAGACATAATTATATTGTTTTCGTCCATTCTTTAGATATGACATTTTTCTGGCAGAATAACATTCATTTACCGTTACTGGACGTGTTAATTGGTATTATTATACTGTTTATAACAAACGTAATTGCCACTCTTGATGCATGTATCAGGGGCAAAAACCGGGATTCCTTAAAAAGTTAACGGAAACAATTATTTATTCTTTCTATTTTTTTATGTATAATGATCATTACTCTAGTAGTCAATGGTGGTTTCGTATGCACTTATATGTCAAGAGTTAAACTCTTCAAAAATCATCTAATTGAAGGTCATTGAATATTTTTTGATTGGTGACACATTTGCCACTGACGGCGAAATAGGTCAAATGGCCACACCCCTTTTTGAGTAAAGTACTACCACCCGCCATTACTGTATCTCCAGAACCGTTGGACCTAGAAGGTCGTGTGACCACTCAAAATGTTCGGAATGGCCACATTATGGGGGGTCAGTAATACATTTTTAAGTCCAAAAGTCAATGGTTTTTAAAAACTGATTTCAACATGTTAATGACGGACTTCAATTATTCATAATTGTTCCTGTAGTATACTGTTACTGCGTAGTTTTGTGAACTTCTCATATAGATTTTGGAAACTTGGTATTTTTTACTTCCTTATATCATATGGGACCCAAAACAAGCTGTTTCAAATTTTTTCATTCATGGATATTGGCAAAATCCAAGATGGCCACCGTACGGTGCTCAAAATCTTGAAATCGTCATATATTTGGCAATAGCTAACATATATACTCAAACAAACTGTCTTTTTGTATATTTTCGAGGAATAGGGACCGATTTTAAGCACCAATTATGCGAACAACTGTATACAAATCCAAGATGGCCGCCAAGATAGTCACCAAAACGCTGGAAAATGATATAACTTATGATCGAATTGACGTATGAAGGTGATCTTGGCGCGCCCACATAGGTTTCAGCATGGTACACACTACAGTTCTGACCCTTTATTATATTACCTGTTGAAATTTTGCACATTGTCCATATGTCAGAGTTTAATTATGTGGATTTCTACACTTTTTGCCTTTACTACAGCCACAAAACACCATACATTTAATGTTCATTGCTCTGCAAGTGCATGTCTTGATACTCATACATGATGTTGGGCATTTGCATGGAGGGGGCAGGTCATCGGGCCTGCACGGTACTGGCAGTATCACAGTGTGATTCCGACATCTGTTGCTTTATAACTATACTGGCATGGATCTGGTTTTGGTGACTACAGGAGTTGGAGCTTGTAACCACATCTTACACTGCAGATATGCTCGCTTTATGTGTTCTCGTAGCGTTGAAGAACAGCACACAAGCTGGTTGAAGTCGAGCTCTTTCTTGGTTGTGTGGTACTGCTCCCAACGATACTCATCGAATGTGGAACAGTCGGTCTTCTTTAATCCAGGCACAAGGAATTTTTCAGCATTACTTATCATCTGTGGTGACAGTTCCTCTACACCGAACCCTTCCAGTAGGCAGAGATCCATGGATGCTTTCATGCCAGACAGTTTTGGACCCACCTTGCTGGTACTGTCACACCCGCTAAGTGCATGAATGGCTGGGAGACACGACACCAAATTGTTGTCCAGTTGATCAACTAACAGGTGGACTGGTAGAGTTTTTTTGTTTTTCCGGTTACCAAGCTTTACAAACAGCTTTTGTAGTTGCCAGGTTGTTTTGAAGTGGAAGATGAGGCTGACAAAGACATCTGTGTCAGGTGAGTCAACCATGACTGATTGAACCCCGTGTTTCACAATACCATCATTAATATGGAACATGATTCTGTCATCGGCTTCTTCTTGGTTGCTTGAGAGCTCTGCGATCTGTGTTTCTGTGCCAGCTAACAGTTTCCTACATTCACCCCCATATACTCCTCCAAAGATAATTTCCTTTTCTGACACAACATTCTGCAGCATCCACTTGAAGACATACTCCTGCAACCTTACTTTGTTCAACATTGAGCTCCAGAACATATCAAGATCGACAGAGAGTTTCTGATTGTCAGACCTAATGGTGATAGTGATTTCTTCAGAAGAACTTCTCTGTGAACGTTCCATTTGCTTCATTGATGATTTTTGATAAACATAAAAAATAACGTCTATTCTTGTGGACTCAGAACCTTTAGCAAGAATGCTGTTGGAAAGACTCTCAGCCAATTGCCCAAATGTGTCAAGGCCCATCTTTTTCATTGGTAGTTTTCGCACAAGTGCCATGAAGTCCACTATTGTCATCTGAGCATCACATTTGACATTCCTTTTCTCCTCAGGAAGTTGATTGACTAGTTCTCTCGATAAGGAGGCTTTATCAGGCTTCTTCAATCTGATGCCATCTTTACATTCAGTGGTGAGGAACTGGGATGTGCTGGTCAATTCATACTTCAGGAGCTCTAGCATGCTGTACCCTCTTTCTCTAGCATAATCAATGTACCTAATCGTTTCTGCAGCATCTTTTTTTGCCATCGATTTCTTTGCTGTGGACGGTGTAGAAGCATGCTTCAAGAAAACAGTCTTGCGGTTAGTAGGTATTGTGTCATGTAGGTGTTTCTCCTTATTCCGAAATCTGGTCTCAACAAACTCTTGATAACTCTTCTCACCAGTTACCATACATTCAAGTAATCCGTCAACAACCTCCTGGGGTATATCAGCTCCAGTAGAGATGTTGTGAAGTCTGATCCCAGTGCTGAATGGATTTTTGATGGATTTTATGTAATCCAAAAGTGTCCTTGCGCGTTCATGGCCAATCTTCGTAGAACTTGGATTGAACTCATGGTGTAGGTTCAGTTCACTGTCGTCTTTGTCGCCCATGTTACACCATTCGAGCAGCTGTGCCACATGAAGATCTTTCTCATGCTTTAAGAGATTCCATAAGGCTAACTGCCTCTTTCTGTCCTTGTCATCCCAATGATACCATCCTGCAACCTTAGCGGGTTTATTGTAACACTTTTCGAGTGCCATGTCAAAGCCTACTGCACTGCCCTGTCGGAGAGTGTGGTACATCACCCATCCACCATCTATAAAACATCTGTAGATACCCGGGAACTTCCTTTGTATGTCAAGGCAATCTTCAAGGAACAGGGTACCCCATCTGCTATAGTTTGTCCGGCCAAACCCGAAGAACAAAGGCATGCACCTACGCACAGCTGAAATGAAAAGATGCCAATCGCCTTGTCGAATAGAGTGTGTAAGATCCCTCAGGATAGGATACAGCTCATCCAGAAACAAGCTCCAGTACCTCACATTTTCATTGCCCGATGTTTCTTTCCATTCTGTGAAAGACTTCTTCAATTCCGCATGTAAGAGCTTGCTTTCTTCCCAAATCTTCCTGAATTCTGTATGGTCAACATCTAAAGCCTGCTGCATCTTAGTTTTCATGGTCTCTATTTGATTCTCTAATTCACAATCAGTACTGCCTCGGTCAGTCTGAAACTCCTCAAACATAAGAACTGTCATCACCTCTGATACCAGACTCATTGCCTCCTTGCCTTTACAGTAGTGACCTCCTGTCATGACACTATTCTCTACAACAAGCTTCCCAAAGGCTTCAGTCTCAATCAAAGCCAGATCAATACCGATACAGCCTAGAAACTTTCCAAGGCAAGCGATTACAATCTTCTCCATGTGAAATGGTCCCATTCCAAGGAAGATGTCACCAAACTGTTCGGGCTTCAACAGCTGGATTTCTTTTGCGATTGCATACACCCCTTCATCAGACCATAATGCCCCCGACATGGCATTCAAGACATCTTGAAAGTTGAGCATGGATCTTGGTGGCCATCTTGGATTTTTATACAGTTTTTCGCATGATTGATGCTTAAAATCGGTCCCTAGTCCTCGAAAATATACAAAAAGACAGTTTGGTTGAGTATATATGTTATCCATTGCCAAATATATGACGATTTCAAGATTTTGAGCACCGTACGGCGGCCATCTTGGATTTTGCCAATATCCATGAATGAAAAAATTGGAAACAACTTGTTTTGGATCCCGTATGATATAAGGAAGTAAAAAATACCAAGTTTCCAAAATCTATATGAAAAGTTCACAAAACTACGCAGTAACAGTATACTACAGGAACAATTATGCATAATTGAAGTCCGTCATTAACATGTTTAAATCAGTTTTTAGCAAATATCTTAAAAACCATTGACTTTTGGACATAAAAATGTATTACTGACCCCCTATAATGTGGCCATTCCGAACATTTTGAGTGATCACACAACCTTATAGGTCCAACGGTTCTGGAGATACAGTAATGGCGGGTGATAGTACTTTACTCAAAAAGGGGCGTGGCCATTTGACCTATTTCGCCATCAGTGGCAAATGTGTCACCAACCAAAAATTATTCAATGACCTTCAATTAGATGATTTTTGAAGAGTTTAGCTCTTGACATATAAGTGCATACGAAACCACCATGAGCTACTCTAGTACATACTTTATATGTCGAAAAAATATTTATTCAGGTGACTCATTCAGGCCCGTATGCAGGAATGCATATGGGGCGTGTTATTGACGGTGCAAAGGGCCGCAATTGCTAAAAAAGTTTTATACATCCATGGATTAAGGGGGGTGCGTACGCACTCGTTAAGTTACGGACGAACAGATGATGCTCTGACAGACGGACAGAAAGGCAAGAACTATACACGCCTCGACATACTTTGTATGCCGGGGATATCGTAAGCGAGAAAATTTTGTGAAGCATTAAAAAATAATTTCTGTTAATTCTTTAATTGTGGAATATTACAGCACAGTGTCTTTGAATGACCTGTAGGTTAATGGGTTTGAAATTTTGCAGTCATGTACATGTACTCCAAAACATCCATAATAGTGCATTTTGTTTTCATCAATATTGGATTTGTTTGGACATGTTAGAAGTATAGTAAAGCATTGTGACATTACGGCTCTATTCCAGCAATGCCAAAATAAGATACAAGTGGTAGAACAATTTGGCTAACTTCTGGAGTCACCTTGAAAAATAAATATAAGTAATTTATCACTTATTCCGTAAATGTTGTCAACAGTACCAATATTTTGCATAGCCCATCAGCTGCCCAAGACACTTGTCTTTAACATACTTTATTCAATATAATTATGAACTAATGTTATTTTAGAAATTTTTATTGATAATATAGAATATAGCCAAATTGTTATACCATATATCACTGAGCACAGCACGCACTGCGAACCAATTCTTGCACTGCTTACCAGCCTATATACCAGGGCTGTGAGCCATCCTCCATCCTGGCCCGTTCTTCACTCATCTCCATGACCTCTCCAAGACCCACAAATGACGTCTTATACGGGAAAAACTGGCAGCTCCTTTCCTGATTCTCCAGTGCAACACTGCCAGGTGAATAGATCTGTTTGAAGAACTCGAAGCTGAAGTACTGTATAGCCGTCCAATTGGCAGCTCCGTCCACGATTACCACTGGCACTCCGGAATATGCATGTCTCTCTTCAAAGTCTGCTATGGATATATTTGCCACTCTGGCTACACTAGACATGCCCTCGCACATCGAACAGTCTACTGGGGGTCGAAATACGTCGTTAACAAACTCTGGCATCTCCACGACGCATGGCTCCAGAGCAGGGTCTGCACCATACAGTCCAAACCACACATTCAGCATCTTCTCTCGACCAAATGGCCAGTCGAGAAGGTAAGCAAAGAGCAGAGAGTACAATACACAGATCACAGCTAAAACTATTATAGAGACATATTTCACAATATCTTGAACTTTATATTGTTTTCCTACAAGTTCCTTTAATGCATCAAGCTGTTCAAAATCTGTTCCCGTCAGACCAAGTTTAATGGCCTTGTCGTACAATTTCTGAAATTCTTCTTCCGCATTAAATTCCTCATCTCGCTGTTCAGTTTCCATCGTGACTACAGGTTACCTGAAACTGATGGCAATACATGAGCTTCATTAGCCGATTTCACCAAAATTGGTAAGCATACTTATCTAGCTAAGTATACTTTGAGGGAATAATCATTTATTTTTCCCTAAATACATTATTTCATATAAAACGACTGCATATATTTGATGATTAAAAGTATGCAGAATTATTATACTTAATTTATTACATTATCACAGCCATTTCGGCTGTGATAATGTAATAAATTCAGTATAATAACAAGAAACGAGGCAAAGCCACGAAGGCCAGGTATTTTCCAAGCATAGACACTTGGATAAAATAATTATACCCACTTTTTGTAGACTAGATGGCCGTGGCCTGCATGTCGCGCCTTGGGGCGAGGCATGGACACTAAAAAAATAGATATAGTAGATGGAAAAACTTTAACCAAAAAACTTTAACCAGACACACGGACGTACGGACGGACGTATGCCAAAATGCCGACGATATCACGCTTTCCGCAAGCGGGCGCGACAATGATGATAAACACCCATGTGAAGTATCAAGGTAATGGGTGAAGCAGTTGCAGAGATATAGTACACGAAAAAAGTTTAACAAAAAAATTCAAAGTAATTTGACCTTGACATTGGGCACAGGGGCCGCACGGTTGGGGGTTAGAATGAAAATATGGATGATGATAAACACGCATGTCAAGTTTCAAGGTAATGAGCGAAGCAGTTGCAGAGATATAGTATAACGAAAAACTTTTAACCAAAAAACTATAACCAGACGTACGTTAAAAAGTTAACGTTGAAAATGGCTAAGTCAATTACGTAGAAATAATAGGTGAAGGTAAAAAAAATGGTCACATGTTGGATAGTTGTATGTGGTAGGCACCCCTTGGTTATGAAGCTGTGAAAGTTTGGTGGTCCTAGGTGGTACAGTACCAAAGAAATGGACTTAAACACGAAAACTTAACATTGTAAACGCGAAAACTTAACATTGAAAATGGCTAAGTCGACTGCGCGGAAAAAATGGGTCAAGTTAAAAAAAAAAGGTAACATGTTGGATAGTGATATGTGGTGGGCACCCCTTGATTATGAAGCTGTGAAAGTTTGGTGGTCCTAGGTGGTACAGTAACAAAGAAATGGACTCAAACACGAAAACTTAACATTGATTGTGGACGCCGCCCGCCCGCCGCCCGCCCGCCCGGCTTTCGCCAATCCAATAGCCTGGATTTTTTTCTCAAAAAACCTGGCTAAAAATTAATAAATTTATCCTAAAATTGAAAATTTCTCCCTCAAAGGATGAACCCCAATCGTTAAATTACCCATCGCATTCACCCACCTGCCACCCACCCGCGCATTGATTACATTTACTAACCCAATCAGCCTACATGCCTAATAGGGCAAAGTTTAAAACACTAAAGCGGACATGTACCTCCAAGACATTAAAGCTGCATGCTCACTCAGTAGGCACAACATGTTCTTTATATCAGAGACATCATCCGGGATTTTCTGGCAAAATAAACAATCATTCACCATTACCCCATGTATTGATTGGCATTATTATACATTTTATATCAGGTGTAAATTTCCACACTGATATCAGGGGTGATAACCATGTTTCCTTAAAATGTTAACGGCCATTACTATTTAGTATCTGTATTTATTTTTTGATGTGCAATGATCATACTTTATAATCGGCCGAAAATATTATTTTTTCAAGCGACACATTTAATTAATATAAATAATTAAAAAATATCATACCTCATTAGCATATGAAAATAGCCTCATACCACCGCACGTCACTATCAGTAAATATATATTACTAAATGATTATATCTGTATAGCGGGCACTCGTAATTTTTAGAACTGGTGGAATAGTGACACAATTATACACTTATTTAATTCCTATAAAGAACATTTTGTGCCTACTGAGTGGGCATGTACCTTTAAGCCTCATTTTGTTAGGAATCATCTGGATCTACACTGTTTGAAAACACCGCTATAGAGTTGAAAAGGTTAAACACAGCTTACCTTTATTAAATCACTTTTTAGGTCAATAAGTTGTCAATGTTATCCTGTTTTTAGGACACCTTGTACTCGATGTAATTTCCAGTCAGATAAAGCATTCAGCAGAGTTGGTTACTACATGTCTACAGACGAGTCCATGGCAGCTGAAAATTAACCAATATCCCTGCAGTTGATTCCTCAGATATCTGTGCCGCCACCTGAGGAAAGATACCTTACAACATTTACAATGATTGTACATCCTGGTACTCTTACACTGTCACAGTACGATTGTGGTCAAATAGTTTATAGACAACTGCAAAGCTACTTCAATTGCTGATTGACAAACAGTGTAGACCCTGATCAGACTTTGTGGAAGCGTCGGCTGATCGCTTTGTAGTTAACCAATTTCATATGGTAGGATACTGTGAATGTCATCGTGTAGATGATAAATGAGGCCCGATTTATTCAATTTGGCCCCTGCTAGAAAGGTAGAAGTGTCATTTTCTGTTAAAAATACCTTATATTTAGGAAATTATTTATAGCACAACCAAGACTCCCAATACCCGTTTTAATATAAGTAAAGCTGTTAAAGGCTGGAAGTTAGTTTAACCCTTTCAACACTACAGACCTCCATATATGTGTTTGCAAACAGTGTAGATCCTGACGAGACGGCTTGTGACGTGACAAGCTGTCTCATCAGGATCTGCACTTTTTGCAAGTAATTTTCATTAGGTATTAGGATGTCAGGTATACATATAGGAAGCAACTGATGAAGTTCGGTGAAAGTCCATGGTTGTTCCATACAGGCATGTAATTCCACTCATATCAGTGGCATAGCCAGAGCCTCTAAAACACCGAGGCAATAACATTGGTCTGTAGACGTAGCGGAGCGAGGTAAGGGGGTCCTGGGCATCCCCCTCCACACGATTTTGTTCTGACATATTTTAGATAACTATGTTCAACAATATATTTTGCTATTTTTAAAGGAATCCTTTTTAAATCATAGAGAACGCAGAATAATTTATGATATTTGATAAACACAGAGGCATACCATTACATGGTCACGAGTCAAGTAACAATCTGCTTTTATGATGAAAGCATAACAAATTAAAACAAGAGTGCCGAAGGTCACAATATACGCCCGTCGAGGCAAGGCCAGTCAACAAGGGGAGATAACTCATCTTGATATGATAAACATGTAAACCAAATTTGGTTACGATCCATCAAGTAGAACTCGACTTATTGCGTGGACAAGGATACGTATCAATAGGCTTCTTGGTCTTGCCGTGATAAACATGTATACCGAATTTGATTATGATCGGTCAAGTACTGGAAATTTTTCAAAACCAATAGGCTTCTTCGTCTTGCCGTGATAAACATGTATACCGAATTGGGTTACGAGCGGTGAAGCAGAACTTGAGTCATTGCGTGGACAAGGATACAGAGTGCGAAAAATAAAAATGGCCACCAAAAGGAGATAAGTCATCGGAATTTTTTTGAAAATCAATAGGCTTCTTCGGCTTGCCGTGATAAACATGTATACCAAATTTGGTTACAATCCGTCAAGTAGCACTCTAGTTATTGCATGGACAAGCTGTGCCCGCCCGCCCGCCTGTACAAGATGAATACATAATACGTCCCGTTTTTTTCAAACGGGCGTATAAAAACATAAAAAGTCTGGAAAATATCATCGAGGCATCGGTGCGCCTCAACATGGTTACAGCGCTGCATATAGTTTCCATGTAATGACCTATGAGATTACAGAGCTGTGCTATTTTAAATATACGAGGGTGGGTCAATAAGTAATGTCACTCGACCATTATCTTTCTAACAACTCAACCAACTCGAATACAATTTGGCACTTAAATTCATTAACGTTATTCGCATTTGCGTAACGCTCATGGCGTCGATACATAATGACGTTATCATTTATGACATCATGTCTGGCACCGCGGTCAGAATCACTAACGAAAAACAAATGCGGAAATTTAATTAGAAGGAATAAGAAGGAAAACAACCGCAGAAATGCACCATATGTGGCAGCGCGTTTAAAGGAAGCCAGTGCCACTTTACCAGTCAGTCTGAAAATGCGTGGCTCCTTTCAGTGCTGGACTGGAGACTACGATATATGGGAACTGCTGATTTCAATTAACGACGCAGATAATGTTGAGAAAATTATACAAATAAATGACATAGCTGGGCAACTGAAATGGGAATAGATTAGTCATGCATACAATACCGGTACATCTGAATCATATTTGTATACACTTTTAACAAAGTGTTTGAAAATGAGAACAATTTCCGCAAGGTGGGTGCCTGATAATCTTCGTTCAGAGATAAAAGAGTGATATTTTCAAATCGCCAATAAATCGCCCAAATTACATCGTAATGAAGAATACACCTTTGTGTCTTTCATCGAGGTCAATGAAGAAGCATAAATATGTAATTATCAAACAGAATTAACAAGCCAGTCTAAGGAATGCTACGATTTAAAGCCTCACTAGCAAGTAAAATTCTGGCAGAAACGGAAAAATATACTTCGGACACGATTTTCGACGTACGATTCAGATTGTGTAATTATAGTGCGTTGGTGTTAAAATTGTAAAGCTATCAACAAAGAATATCACAAAGCATTCTCATCCAAGCTGTCAAGCATAAGCTCTCCAGAAAGGGCCTAAAAGAACTGGATGTGGCACAATTTTATAAAATGACAAGTTGTGCCACCACACACGACTTGTGAAGTCATTCCTGCGCATGCAGGATTAGGACGTTATACCATATCCTGCCCATTCATCGGATAAAAACGACACAAACATAGTTTGTTTGTTTGTTTGTTTATTAGTGTTTAATGTCCTATCAACAGCTACGGTCATGTAAAGCAGGGCAAACAGGTTCGATCCCGTTTTAACCTGCTGCATTGGGGGGAAAATCCCAAAATCAGAACGGAATATTTACATCGAGAAAAAATATATTCAGCCTTGAAATTAGAATAACCTGACCTGGTGCCAGGTCCATACCACACCAAGGTCACTTGGCCCACTTCCCCTAAAATATGATTATGAATAATTGTTGTTTGTTTAGTTGTTGGGGTTTAACGGCCTATCAACAGCTAAGGTCATTTAAGGCCGGGTCAATGGCTTTAGTACTAAATCCCATATATTACCTGTACATGTACAAATGGGGGGAAAATCCTAAAATCAGAACTGAATATTTACAATAAAAAAAATAAAAATATATTCAGCCCTGAAATCAGAATAATCCTGATCTGATGCCAGGTCCTCGCCACACCAGAATCACTTGGCCCCCTCCCAGAAGCAGTAGGATCAGCAGTAATAATCTCACTACTTTTATAATGGGCAATAACCCAATTCAACTCCCAGGTAACAAAAGAGCCAAAGATAAAAACGTACCAGAGAGGGCCAAACCAGGCAAATCGTGATTCCTATCAGGAGGAGCCCCACCATTAATTTATGCCGTCGCGTTCCCCTGACAAACCAAACACACGAATAATCGTAATACTCATATAAGGGGTATAACCAGATTCAACTGTCGCATACAAAATGCAAAAGACGTATGTGAGAGCCAAACCAGGTATAGGCGTAATTTCAGTAAGGATGAACACCGATTGTTGAATTACCCGTCGCATGCTCCCGACCAACCACCAACTCACAAACATAGTTATATTCCAATAATTCCAGCACAAAAATATTTACACAGTTCCCTAACATTTGATTGGCCTGTAGCAAGTCTCCGTCCAAAATTGATATCCCAGTAAACTCCCACGCCGAACTACTTTCCGTAACCGTGAGGCGAAGTTAAAACAATTCTTAAGAATTTTCTTGATGAATTTATTTCAAATGCTGGAATTATAAGGAATGAATGGCCTTTTTGTGGAATTTATCGGGGATATAAACTTGGAAAAGTCGCGGGAATACTGAACAGGCCTTCCGGTTTATACCCCGATAAATTCCACAAAAAGGCCATTCATTCCTATATTATTTGAAAAATACATACAAAGTATCCGCTATATTAACTTATATGACATTAAGTCACACGTGACTGCAAGCGTCGAATGTATCAACGCCGGTAACTGCCCATATTCCGCTTAAAAGGTCTTATGTAGTGCAATGTAATGAAATGTAATTAGAGTTATGTACTCAGAACAACGCCGGTTGCTTAGCAACAAATTTTGCGGCACGGCGACAATGGGCATATTCTGTCATAGACCCCATGAGAGACGGAATATAGAACGATAAGTGTAGTTTTAGACACACTTTTAAAGTTATTGCTCTTGTACTATAGTCTGTTTCCCGAAAGCTGCCCAAATTTTACGGCCATATAAACAATTCAAAAACCATATTGTTTTCGATAATATTAAATTAAAGGAAAATTTAAGAATGAGCCTTCTTTTTATTTCGTGAAATTTGGTCAAATATTGATTTTATTGTGAAAACAAAATTTCCCCATGTTAAATCCCCATAGACATCTTCACGGAGTGAAGATGTCTATGGGGAATATGATTTAACATGGGGAAATTTTTTAGAATTTCAGAAATACTGGACCGATTTTTAAAATTTAACTTTCGTTTTCTTAGTTAGATCATTTCCAAGCTATCTAGCTAGGTTTCGGAGTCAATTTCCAAAATCTTTCATTTTTTGACTCCTCCCACAACTCCTCTACCTTTTTCCCCCATGTTAAATTCCCATAGATATAGCTATATGATAGAGAAATCAATTGTTTGTAATAAAACCAATATTTGACCAAATTTCACGAAATAAAAAGAAGGCTCATTCTTAAATTTTCCTTTAATTTAATATTATCAAAAAAAATATTGTTTTCGAATTGTTTATATGGGCGTAAAATTTGGGCAGCTTTCGTGAAACAAGACTATAGCTCTTTTACTTTTAACATGTTTATCGGCTGTGGTTTGATTAGATGACATTTCATTACTCTGAAACGAGAATATTTGATTGATTCACACAAGCTGTTGCCCATCTGACAATTGACTATGTATAGCGTTTTGTTTTCAGCAACAAGTGAACACAGATCAACAGCCTAGTTCTGCATGGCATAATCCTTGCAACTTGTTTATTCTGAATAAATTGCCGAAGTTATATCACATAGAACTAATCAACAGCCTACCCTGCACGTTCAACTCCCAATCCCATCTGTTAATCTGTGTTCACTACGTCGTAGCACGAAAACCCATGACACGTTATTCACTCTATTTAAATAAGTAATCATGTCTACATAGATATATAAACTTAAATATTCTTATAATTAATAGTGTCTTACGTGCTTGCATAAAGCTGTCGTTTAGCCTTTTGTTTGTTTAGAACCGTTTGTTTATGTTTACTTGACTAACTGTTGTTGTTGTTGTTGTTATTGTTGTTTCATGCGTTTGTTTTTCGCCTCTCCCAGTAGCCTATTTCATCAACATTGCAAAGTATACTTTAGTAGCAAAGTATACTTTGAGGGAGAAATTTTCAATTTTAGGATAAATTTTTATTATACTGAATTTATTACATTATCACAGCCATTATGGCTGTGATAATGTAATAAATTCAGTATAATAATTCTGCATACTTTTAATCATGAAATATATGCATTTGTTAGTTCTATATGAAATAATGCATTTCAGGAAAAATAAATGATTTCTCCCTCAAAGTATACTTTGCTAGTAAAGTATACTTTGCAATGTTGATGAAATAGGCTACAGAAGATCCGGTATATGTTAAAGATACATGCCCACTCGGTAGGCACAAAATGTTCTTTATATCAGAGACATCATCTGCAACATTTTCTGGCAAAATAAACATTCATTCACCATTACCCCACTTATTGATTGGCATTATTATACATTTTATATCAAATGGAAATTTCCACACTGATATCAGGGGCGATAACCGTGTTTCCTTAAAATGTTAACGGACATTACTACTTATTCTCTGTATTTATTTGTTGATGTGCAATGCTCATTGTTTGTTTGTTTGTTGTGGTCTAACGGCCTATCAACAGCTAAGATCGAAAATATATTTTGTTCAGGTGACGCATTTAATTAGCATAAATAATGAAAAATATAATACTTCATTTGCATAGTCTGGTACGGTGATACCACCGCGCGTCACTCTCAGTAAAATAAATATTACTGAATTGATTATAACTGTATAGTGCGGGGCACTCGTAATTTGTATAACCGGTGGAATAGTGAAACAATGCAAGTATATACACTTACTTAATTCCTATAAAGAACAGTTTGTGCCTACTGAGTGGGCATGTACCTTTAATGGAGATAATAATTATTATGTTCTGAATATTCTGAAAATATACTTAAACAATTGTTTTTGTTTGCTATTTTAATGTTAGATATATTTTTCTTACCAGTAAAGTGTCATGTTAGAAAAAGATTGATAGAAAAGTATGTGAATTAAGAATCTGACAGTCAAGATATCGTTTTAACAAGCGTGCCGAAGGTCACAATATACGCCCGTCGAGGCAAGGCCAGTTAACAAGGGGAGATAACTCACTGACAATTAATAGGGTTCTTGCCGTGATAAACATGTATATTGAATTTGGTCACGATCTGTCAAAATAAATAGGCTTCTTCGTCTTGCCGTGATAAAAATGTATACCAAATTTGTTTACGATCTGTGAAGTAGAACTTGAGTTATTGCGTGGACAAGGATAAAGGATACAGAGTGCGAAAATTAAAAATGGCTGCCAAGGGTAGATAAGTCATCATAAATTTATCAAAATCAATAGAATTCTTCGTCTTGACGTGATAAAAATGTATACCGAATTTGGTTACGAGCGATAAAGTAGAACTTGAGTTATTACGTGGACAAGGATACAGAGTACGAAAAATAAAAATGGCCGCAAAGGGGAGATAAGTAGTCGGAAATGTGTCAAAATAAATAGGCTTCTTCATCTTGCCTTGATAAACATGTATACCGAATTTGGTTACGATCGGTTTAGTAGAACTTGAGTTATCGCATGGACAAGGATACAGAGTGTGACAAATAAAAATGGCCGCCAAGGGGAGATAAGTCATCGGAAATTCAAAATCAATAGGCTTCTTCATCTTGCCGTGATAAACATGTATACCGAATTTGGTTAAAATCCGTCAAGTAGTCCTCTTAGTTATTGCGTGAATATTTACAATAAAAACACTACATGTATATATTCAGCCCTGAAATCAGAGTAATCCTGATCTGATGCCAGGTCCTCGCCACACCAGAATCACTTGGCTGCCTCCCAAAAGCAATAGGATCAGTAATAATCTTACTACTTTTATAACGGGCGATAACCCAATTCAACTCACATGTAACAAAAGAGCCAAAGATAAAAACGTACCTGAGGGCCAAACCAGGCAGATCGTAATTCCTGTAAGGATGAACTTACACCGTTAATTTACACCGTCACGTTCGCCCGACCAACCACCCACAGTATACATGTATATCAGCTCAGATATGTGTACATACTTTATATCAGCTATTGGCAGTCTCACAAGTCAAAACTGACTGACCTGTACAATAGGCGTGGCACAGTGTTAAACAAACACTCTGACTTTTTATATTAGGCCATATAACAAAGTTATTTAATGTGTCTCAGACACAGGTTTTGCGGAATGTGACACGGGAGCGCACATTTTTTAATATATATATTTTTTTTGCACGAGATCTTTCACTTTGTCTCTGATTTGTTTAAGGCGCCAGATGAAATTCGTATTCACATATATGCTTTCTAAAGCTATTATAACCTCTTTACACGTGAACAATCACCACATTTTCGTCAGACATGATTTATATTTGTAGGTTAGTTTTTTTTATCGATTAAGTGGCGAATTTACAATATGCTTTTGTTTGTCCACGACAATAAAATGCCCGACGTGCAGGTTTTTTTCTGACGTGGCAATATCGGAGAAGCAAAGTAGTTTTTATGGTCTTATATGCACATTATATTCGTCATCATAGCTGTATCCGCTACAAATTCAAGGGCAATTTGTGGAACGGGGGGAGGGGGGTGTCTAGTTGCGAAGGTAACTCTTGCAATCTACGGGAGTAATTGCACGTTACCTTCGCAACTAGGGGGTTTTCCTATTTGTCGAGCTCTTCGAAATGCACTTTCCTGTGTTTTACGGCATTTAAATTCGACTCCAACTGGTGGTAAACTGTGTGATCTATGTAAACTCCGTGGCTGAACGGGGGGGGGGGGGGAGGGGGGGGGGGGGGGGAGAGAGTGGGGGTGAGGTGAGGGGGTTGCGGTTGCAACCCCGGACCCCCCCCCCCCCCCCACCCCCCCCCCCCCCTCCCTCCAGATCCGCCCCTGAGATAAATAATGTGTTTGTTTATTGGTTTTGTTTGTTTATTGGGGTTTAACGCCATATCAACAGCTAAGGTCATATAAGACTGGGTCAATGGGTTTAGTACTAAATCCCATATATTACCTGTAAAGTGCATGTACATGTTCACAGTACCATTTCAGTCGTAATAAGTTTAATGAAACGGGCCCCAGGTTGTGTAATTGTTTTAAAACGTTACCCTTTCAGCGCCACAGGCCATAATTCAATGTTAACAAACACTACAGATCCAGATGAGCCAGCTCGTAATGAGCTGTCTAATCATGATATGCAGTTGGTTTTGACAGCACATGAGAATCGTCTCCACTGGAATAATCCTGATCTGATGACAGGTCCTCGTCACACCAGAATCACTTGGCCCCTCCCAAAAGCATTAGGATCAGTAATAATCTTGCAACTGTTTCAACTCCCAAGTAACAAAAGAGCCAAAGATAAAAAGTACATGAGGGCCAAATCAGGCAAATCGGGATTCATATAAGGAGGAATCCATACCGTTAATTTACGCCGTCGCGTTCGCCCGTCCAACTACCCACTTGTTTATTGATGTTTCAACGGCCTATCAACAGGCTAAGGTCATGTAAGGCCGGGCAAACGGGTTCGATCCCATTTTAACCTGCTGCATTGGGGAGAAAATCCCAAAATCCGAACGGAAAATTTACATGGAGAATAAAATATATTCAGCCCTGAAATTAGAATAACCTGACCTAGTAGGGGCCCATGCCACACCAAGTCACTTGGCCCCTTCCCCTAAAATAGGATTACGAATAATCGTAATACATGTAGTCACATAAGGGGTATAACCAGATTCAACTGTCAGGTACAAAATGCCAAAGACGTATGTGAGGGCCAAACCAGGTCTCCATGGAGTTGGAATTCCGGTAAGGATAAACCCCGATCGTTAAATTACCCATCGCTTGCACCCACCTTCCACCCACTCAACCCATTAAGTCGTATTATTTGAAGTTTAAATTAATGGTTGTGGAGATATAAGGTATGTAAAAGCTTTAACGCAAATTTAACGCAAAGGCCGGGCAAACGGGTTCGATCCCATTTTAACCTGCTGCATTAGGGGGAAATCCCAAAATCAGAACGGAATATTTACATCAAGAACAAATGTATTCAGCCCTGAAATTAGAATAACCTGACCTGGTGCCAGGTCCATACCACACCAAAGTCACTTGGCCCCTTCCCCTAAAATAGGATTACGAATATCGTAATACTCACATAAGGGGTATAACCAGATTCAACTGTCACATACAAAATGCCAAATACGTATGTGAGGGCCAAACCAGGTCTCCAGTCGCAATTCCGGTAAGGATGAACCCTGATCGTTAAATTACACATCACATGCTCCCACCTGCCTCCCACACAGATTAATAAATATCTCAGCAACTACCGGAGCAATGTTGATGCAGGAAGTGTAGATATCTCGGATACTTGTCCTACACAACATGCCAATGATGCCATCCTTATGTCTGTGGCCCTTACATATTCTTAAATATCACCGCAACTAATGGAGTAAGTGTGATGTGATAAGTGAAAATATCCTGGAACCTCGCGCGACATCACCTGCCATTTACACCATTCTCATAACTTTTGCACAGTGGCATAATAACATAATTTTGTCTTTCGACTCAGTATACACAAGATTTACAAACCTTCATTCATATTTTCCCCCGAGGTCTGTAAATCTTGTGTACAGATCCTCAAAAGACTATCTTTGATCTTTGTAATTTGTCTTATAATATGAAACAACATATAAATAGTTATCACTGTTCATATTCACGCCCCAAGATTTCTGAATCCCATAACTGTGTCAGTTGGTGTACATGTTACATCTTGACGGACACCATAGTCAATTTCACATGGTTATGCTAGTTGCTTCAACCAGACACAACTTCAATAAAAGTTTTTTGTTTGTTTGTTGAGGTTTAACGGCCTATCAACAGCTAAGGTCAATGGGTTTAGTACTAAATCCCATATATTACCTGTACAAGTACATGTAATACATCAGATGGCCGCGGCCCGCATGCCGGGCCCGCCGATGCATTTGACGGTCTCGGAGTGTATTTATTTGAAGTTTGAATTAAGGGTTGTGGAGATATAAGGTAAGTAAAAACTTTAACACAATTTCAATTTCAAAGTCATTTGACTTTGACCTTGGGCATGCGGGCCACATGGGTGGGCTATAGAATGAACATATGGATGATGAAAAGGAAGTATGGGAAGTTTGAAGTAAATTGGAGTAACGATTGGTGGAGATATAAGGTATGGACAAACTTTAACGCAGATTTTATAATAACACAAACTTCTAAGTCATTCGACCTTGACCTTGGGGCACAGGGGCCACATGAGTGGGACACAGAATGAATATATGGATGATGCCCAATAAGCATACAAAGTTTCAAGCAAATGTGACTAACTGTTACAGAGATAGCAGGTACATGTATGTGAAAAGTTTAACATAAATTTTGACAAAAACTTTAACTCTAACTTCTAAGTCATTTGACCTTGACCTTGGGGCACAAAGGCCGCATGAGTGGGACACATAATGAATATATGGATGATGACCAATAAGCATACAAAGTTTCAAGCAAATGTGACTAACAGTTACAGAGATAGTAGGTATCTGAAAACTTCAACGCAAATTTGAATAAAAACTTTAACGCAAACTTATAGGTCATTTGACCTTGACCTTGGGACAAAGGAGCCGCATGAGTGGGACACAGCATGAATATATGGATGATGACCATTAAGAATACAAAGTTTCAAGCAATTTTGACTTACGGTTACAGAGATAGTAGGTATCTGAAAACTTTAACGCAAATTTGGACAAAAACTTTAACCCAAACTTTAACGCAAACTTATAAGTAATTTGACCTTGACCTTGGGGCACAGGGGCCGCATGAGTGGGACACATAATTAATATATGGATGATGACTAATAAGAATTTGAAGTCTTATACTAACTTAGGACTGCAGAGATATAAGGTATTTAAAAACTTTAACGCATATTTCGGACGGACAGACACCCGAACGTCATTGTGATCACTATGTCACGCTTTCCTCAAGCGGGCTCGACAGAAAACTATATATTCAGCCCTGAAATCAGAATAATCCTGATCTGATGACAGGTCCTCGCCACACCAGAATCACTTGGCCGTCTCCCAAAAGCAGTAGGATCAGCAATAATCGTACTACTTTTGTAATGGGCAATAACTAAATTGATCTCCCAGGTAACAAAAGAGCAAAATATGAAAACGTACCCGAGGGCCAAACCAGGCAAATCGTGATTCCTATAAGGAGGAACCCCTACTGTTAATTTACACCGTCACGTTCGCCCGACCAACCACCCGCTCAATACAATGGATTTCTTAACTATTCGCATACATTATAATGTGTGAATATCTGCTACACACTTGCAACACCTTCACATTTTTAAATCCTTTGCAAGGTCACTTAAACACGATCATATTTTGCATCGAAACGTTTTTACTAGTATATACAATTATTTAGCTCTTTCAACACTAGATACCTCTTTCCAAATACTAGTAATGTATTTGCAAACAGTGTAGATCACGATAGCAGGATCGTAACAAGCCGTCTCATCAAGATCTGCACAATTTGTGAGATATTTTCAAGTTCTATGAAATTCCGCCTTTCTCAATTAATGAAACACAAGAGCTCCGCGGAGCAAAATGTCCCGCCTGGCGCAGTTTGATAGTATATAAGGAGTTTGTAATAACCTTGGTGTTAGTGAGCACCATGAACTTTCTGTAGAATGATGCGGGATGTTATTACAAATGCATGTATGCAATATTAAAGCATAAACTGAGCGTTAACTTTCCAAACACGTAAATTTCTAAGTCAGTGACCTTGACCTTTGGGGTTAGCGGGCACCATGGGCTTTCTGTAGAATGATGCGGGATGTTGTTACAAATGCATGTATGGAATATTAAAGCATAAACTGAGCGTTAACTTTCCAAACACGTAAATTTCTAAGTCAGTGACCTTGACCTTTGGGGTTAGCGGGCACCATGGGCTTTCTGTAGAATGATGCGGGATGTTGTTACAAATGCATGTATGGAATATTAAAGCATAAACTGAGCGTTAACTTTCCAAACACGTAAATTTCTAAGTCAGTGACCTTGACCTTTGGGGTTAGCGGGCACCATAGGCTTTCTGTAGAATGATGCGGGATGTTGTTACAAATGCATGTATGGAATATTAAAGCATAAACTGAGCGTTAATTTCTAAGTCAGTGACCTTGACCTTTGGGGATAGCGGGCACCATGAGCTTTCTGTAGAATGATGCGGCATGTTGTTACAAATGCATATATGGAATATTAAAGCATAAACTGAGCGTTAACTTTTCCAAACACGGAAATTTCTAATTCAGTGACCTTGACCTGAGCGCTAACTTTTCCAAACACGGAAATTTCTAAGTCAGTGACCTTGACCTTTGGGGTTAGCGGGCACTATGGGCTTTCTGTAGAATGATGCGGCATGTTGTTACAAATGCATGTATGGAATATTAAAGCATAAACTGAGCATTAACTTTTCCAAACACGGAAATTTCTAATTCAGTGACCTTGACCTTTGGGGTTAGCGGGTACCATGGGCTTTCTGTAGAATGATGCGGGATGTTATTACAAATACATGTATGGAATATTAAAGCATAAACTGAGCGTTAATTTCTAAGTCAGTGACCTTGACCTTTGGGGATAGCGGGCACCATGGGCTTTCTGTAGAATGATGCGGCATGTTGTTACAAATGCATATATGGAATATTAAAGCATAAACTGAGCGTTAACTTTTCCAAACACGGAAATTTCTAATTCAGTGACCTTGACCTTTGGGGTTAGCGGGTACCATGGGCTTTCTGTAGAATGATGCGGGATGTTGTTACAAATGCATGTGTGGAATATTAAAGCATAAACTGAGCATTAACTTTTCCAAACACGGACATTTCTAATTCAGTGACCTTGACCTTTGGGGTTAGCGGGCACCATGCGATTTCTGTAGAATGATGCGGGATGTTATTACAAATACATGTATGGAATATTAAAGCATAAACTGAGCGTTAATTTCTAAGTCAGTGACCTTGACCTTTGGGGATAGCGGGCACCATGGGCTTTCTGTAGAATGATGCGGCATGTTGTTACAAATGCATATATGGAATATTAAAGCATAAACTGAGCGTTAACTTTTCCAAACACGGAAATTTCTAATTCAGTGACCTTGACCTGAGCGTTAACTTTTCCAAACACGGAAATTTCTAAGTCAGTGACCTTGACCTTTGGGGTTAGCGGGCACTATGGGCTTTCTGTAGAATGATGCGGGATGTTGTTACAAATGCATGTATGGAATATTAAAGCATAAACTGAGCATTAACTTTTCCAAACACGGAAATTTCTAATTCAGTGACCTTGACCTTTGGGGTTAGCGGGCACCATGGGCTTTCTGTAGAATGATGCGGGATGTTGTTACAAATGCATGTGTGGAATATTAAAGCATAAACTGAGCATTAACTTTTCCAAACACGGACATTTCTAATTCAGTGACCTTGACCTTTGGGGTTAGCGGGTACCATGCGATTTCTGTAGAATGATGCGGGATGTTATTACAAATACATGTATGGAATATTAAAGCATAAACTGAGCGTTAATTTCTAAGTCATTGACCTGGACCTTTGGGGATAGCGGGCAGCATGGGCTTTCTGTAGAATGATGCGGCATGTTGTTACAAATGCATATGATATTAAAGCATAAACTGAGCGGTAACTTTTCCAAACACGGAATCTATTCATGACATTACCTGAGCGTTAACTTTTCCAAACACGGAAATTTACTCAAGTCATGACCTTGACCTTTGGGGTTAGCTTGGGCACTATGGGCTTTCTGTAGAATGATGCGGGATGTTGTTACAAATGCATGTATGGAATATTAAAGCATAAACTGAGCATTAACTTTTCCAAACACGGAAATTTCTAATTCAGTGACCTTGACCTTTGGGGTTAGCGGGCACCATGGGCTTTCTGTAGAATGATGCGGGATGTTGTTACAAATGCATGTATGCAATATTAAAGCATAAACTGAGCGTTAACTTTTCCAAACACGGAAATTTCTAATTCAGTTACCTTGACCTTTGGGGTTAGCGGGCACCATGCGATTTCTGTAGAATGATGCGGGATGTTGTTACAAATGCATGTATGGAATATTAAAGCATAAACTGAGTGTTAATTTCTAAGTCAGTGACCTTGACCTTTGGGGTTAGCGGGCACCATGGGCTTTCTGTAGAATGATGCGGGATGTTGTTACAAATGCATGTATGGAATATTAAAGCATAAACTGAGCGTTAATTTCTAAGTCAGTGACCTTGACCTTTGGGGATAGCGGGCACCATGGGCTTTCTGTAGAATGATGCGGCATGTTGTTACAAATGCATATATGGAATATTAAAGCATAAAACTGAGCGTTAACTTTTCCAAACACGGATTTACTAATTCAGTGACCTTGACCTTTGGGGTTAGAGCGTACCATGGGCTTTCTGTAGAAATGATGCGGGATGTTTGTTACAAATGCATGTATGGAATATTTAAAGCATAAACTGAGCGTTAACTTTTCCAAACACGGAAATTTCTAATTCAGTGACCTTGACCTTTGGGGTTAGCGGGCACCATGGCTTTCTGTAGAATGATGCGGGATGTTGTTACAAATGCATGTATGCAATATTAAAGCATAAACTGAGCGTTAACTTTTCCAAACACGGAAAATTTCTATTCAGTTACCTTGACCTTTGGGGTTAGCGCACCATGCGATTTCTGTAGAATGATGCGGGATGTTGTTACAAATGCATGTGTGGAATATTAAAGCATAAAACTGAGTGTTAATTTCTAAGTCAGTGACCTTGACCTTTGGGTTAGCGGGCACTATGGGCTTTCTGTAGAATGATGCGGCATGTTGTTACAAATGCATGTATGGAATATTAAAGCATAAACTGAGCATTAACTTTTCCATACACAGAAATTTCTAAGTCAGCGACCTTGACCTTTGGGGTTAGCGGGCACCATGGGCTTTCTGTAGAATGATGCGGGATGTTGTTACAAATGCATGTATGCAATATTAAAGCATTCCATTGAGGGAAACAGAAGTGACAATGAATTAACCTGAGCGTTAAGTTTTAGAAACAGAGCTAAATGCAAAAACTTAACGTTGAATGCATGTGAAAAGTAGGTCAATGAACCATGAAAACTAGGTCAAGGTCACATGGGCTCCCTCTGTGTGAGATGGTTACACCACAGTGTTGATGTATACCAAGTATGGAGGTCGTAGGAGATATAGTTTTCTGGAAACTGAGCTAAATGCAAAAACTTAACGTGAAATGTTGATGCCGCCGCCGACGTCGCGCCGCCGACGACGCCGGCGTAAAATATATGCCTATGTCGCGCTTCTTCTAAAGCAGGCGGGACAAAAAATGAAATGGACTAGACAATATAACCTTTCGACACACTTAGGGCCCCTAGTTGATAAACTGTTACAAAAACTTTCAAATAAACAGACAGATGGATATACAATCAGTAGCGAGGGTAATTGTATGAATGTGGAATGATGTATAGTTATTTAGTAATGCATGTGTGCAATATGAAGATATTAGCTGATGGCAAACACAAACTAGATTTGTCAGTAAGCGGGAGCTTACGGAATATGGGGGTCGTAGGTTTGTTGCAGAATGATGTACGAGTGTCAGAGAAGGGGCGGGTAAAATATGAAAGATTTCCGCAAAGGGAAAGAGAAGTTAAAAGGAAATTTACAATTGTTAAGTTTTGTGACGGACGGAAACACGGACGGACGGACGGACGGACGGACAAGCTGACTCCAGTATACCCCCCCACAACTTCGTTGTGGGGGGGGGGGGGGGGGGTGGGTGGGTATAATTATAGGTGATTTGCGAAACTGTTACTAAAACTTTCAAATAAAGATACAGACAAACGGACAGACATACGATCAGTAAGTAACGAGGGTAATTGTATGAATGTGGAATGATGCATAGTTATTAAACAGAAATTATAGGTGATTTGAGAAACTCTTACAAAAACTTTCAAATTAATAAACAGACAGACAGACGGACGGACGCTTGTTTGTTTGTTTATTGTTGTTCAACAGCCTATCAACAGCTCAGGTCATGTAAGGCCGGGCAAACGGGTTCGTCCCGTTTTAACCTGTTGCATTGGGGGAAAATCCCAAAATTAGAATGGAATATTTACATAGAGAAAAAATATATTCAGCCCTGAAATTAGAATAACCGGACCTGGTGCCATGTCCATATTACACCAAGTCACTTGGCCCCTTCCCCTAAAATAGGATTACAAATAATAATTTTTTTCATGCCAAAGACATCTGTGGGGGCCAAACCAGGTCTCCATTCGGAATTCCGGTAAGGATGAACCAGGATCGTTAAATTACCCATCGCATGCTCCCACCTGCCGCCCACTCGGACGGACGTACGATCAGTAGCGAGGTGATTTGAGAAACTCTTACTAGATTGTTCAGTAAGCGAGGCTTACGGAATACCCCCGCGTGAGCCCAGGTACCAATAAATATGTAAACAAGAAATGCGTCTGTCGAACGCGGATGCCACCTGCAGCATATTTGAGAAACTGTGACAAATTGGTTAACCGAAGTGTGACGGACAGACAGACAGACGGACGGACGGACAGACGGACGTTCTTACAGTACTATACTTATGTGGCTTATCACATGTTAAATATTAGCCACATAAAACGATTTTTAGCCACATAAAAGGATTTTTTAGGTGGCTAATTGTAACCAACCCTATCCTTTATCAAGTCCATAACCCTGTGGGGCTAGCCACATAAGTACCCTAATGTGTGCCCGGACGGACAGACGGACGGACGGTCCAAACACTATATGCCACCAGTTTCTTCAAAACCCGGTGGCATAAAAATTTCGAAGAGTGTGGGCTTGTGACCTCGACTCTGGGCTTAGAGGGGGCGGCACAAACGTGAATTTGTCACAGGGTGGTAGAGGTCCATTGGAGCAATGCGTGTGTGAAATGTGAAGCAGATCCGAGCAAGGAAATAGATTTCACTGACGTTAAGTTTTGTAAAGAGACTGTATGTGACCTTGACCTCGAGATCAGCGGGGATTTGTCACAGCATGATAGTAGAGCCTTAGAGGAATGCATGCAGGAAATATTAAGAATTTTCGATGAAAGAAATAGAAGTTAGAACATATTTCTCTGATGTTAAGTTTTGTAAAGGATTTTGCACAGCATGGTAGTAGAGCATTACAGGAATGCATGTGTGAAATATTAAGCATTTTAGATGAAGGAAATAAGTTTTAACAATATTTCTCTGATGTTAAGTTTAGTGACGGACGGACGGACAACCCGACTCCAGTATACACACCCCCCCAAAACTCGTTGCTAAAGACCACCTCCGAATAGCAATCACCTGGCTGTAAAGGCCACAGTTTTGTTGTCCCAATGGCACAATTACTGTATAAATTACCCTACGAATAGACAACAAAGGCCAGATTTTTCACTTTCCATGGCTGGCCTTTATTCATAGGTTTGACTGTACGTGTATACCCCGGGGAATCTTCTGGGACGATTGCTTAAACCATTCACCCCTAAGTAACTGGAATGGATTTTGCTATGTTAATTTTCCGCCCAATCCAGTCATCACAAAATGATTATAAGACTAGTCCATTTATAAGGGGGGAGTTTTGTTCTCAAAAATATGAAAATTACTTTTCATCTGGATCTACACTATTTGTCAATACCACTATACAGGTCTGTAGTGTTGAAAGGGTTAACAGTATAATAGTTGATATTGGAGAAATTGTTGTTGTCAAAAAGTGAAAGTGAATGGGTTTGACATCCCAGAAATAACTACCGCCATAGAGACAGGGGTGTTGTTAAAAACGATGAACGCAAAATTAGTTTCTTTTCTTATTCATTTTGTTCAAATATCAACATAAACATTAGTTCAATTATCAATGACATAGCAACCAGTGTAGACCAACATCAGCCTGCACCTATGAAGCATCTGATCAGGGCCTATACTAATTACTAATGATACATGAAAATATTCTCTATACATCTACCAAAAACAAAAAACTCCACAGTTTATTTATTAATTTAATGGTGTTTAACTGACAGTCAACACCGAATGTCATTTTAGGCAGGGTTAACAGGGTCAAATCCCATATTTCACCTGTTGTCATAACTCCACAAAACTGAGGCATAATGGCTGAATTGGACCTTAGGGCGTTTGACCACTGTAGCTCCTGAACAGCAGATAATGACAATTCATAAACCCATTAATATTTGTTTTGTTTGTTTTGTTTATTGGTGTTTAATGGCCTATCAACAACTAGTCATGTAAGGCCGGGCCAACAGGTTCAATCCCGTATTCAACCCATTAAGTTTGTTTGTTTGTTTATTGGTGTTTAACGGCATATCAACAGCTAAGGTCATGTAAGGCCGGGCAAACGGGTTCGATCCCGTTTTAACCTGCTGCATTGGGGGGAAAATTCCAAAATCAGAACTGAATATTTACATCAAGAAACAATATATTCAGCCCTGAAATTAGAATAACCCGACCTGGTGGCAGGTCCATACCACACCAGTCACTTGGCCCCTTCCCCTAAAATAGGATTACGAATAATCGTAATACTCACATAAGGGGTATAACCAGATTCAACTGTCACATACAAAATGCCAAAGACGTATGTGAGGGCCAAACCAGGTCTCCAGTCGGAATTCCGGTAAGGATGAACCCCGATCGTTAAATTACCCATCGCTTGCACCCACCTTCCACCCACTCAACCCATTAAGACGTACCATTTGAAATAAAAAGTACATTATAAATACATCATCATCTAAATATGCAGAGTTTGTATTCAAATTTCAGGGATGGCAACAGTTCCAAATACCAAATCTTGAAAATGGCTAATATAGGAATGAATGGGAATACTGGAATACTGGACGAAGCGATAAAAAATTACAATTTTCGAAAAAAAAAAAAAAAAAAATCTCGAAAATTGTAATTTTTTAAGGCCTTGTCCAGTATTCCCGCGACTTTTCCAAGTTTATATCCCCGATAAATTCCACAAAAAGGCCATTCATTCCTTATAATTCCAGCATTTGAAATAAATTCATCAAGAAAAATTTTAATTTTCAAGAAAATGTTTTAATTTTTTCCATTTTCTTAAGAATTATTTTAACTGCGCCTCACGGTTATGGAAAGTAGTTCAGCGTGGGAGTTTACTGGGATATAAATTTTGGACAGAGACTTGCTACGGGCCAATCAAATGTTAGGGAATTGTGTAAATATTTTTGTGCTGGAATTATTGAAACATAATTGCGTAAAAGCGTGCTTCCCATGTTGAAACATTAGTATTTATCTGCAGATATCACGAACATTAAAACCCGTGTGAAGAACTAAGCAAATTAACACCAAGACAAACATGGACTTATTGTTTGTGTAGGTATAGTGCATGTGTATGTGCATTATGAACATGAAGGAACAAATACAAAGTGGAAATAAACTCAATAATTTACATAAGTTAACAATAAACAATTCCTATCTACTGCGGAAAAGAAACATACATGTATCTACCTGGACACAACAGAAATTGTTCATAAAGAAATAAAAATACATGATTTAATCAAACATCTATTAAATATCCAACATGGATTGATCCAATTCAGCAACCAGTGTAGCCCCAGGTCAGACTGCACATTTGTGCAGTCTGATCTGGGGCTACACTACTTGCTGAGATGGATAAACAATCATATTGCCTCGAACAAAAGTGAAAGTGAATGGGTTCAAGGTTCCAGCAACAGCTACGGTCAGTTACGGACGGGACCTCGGTTTAAAGTCTCAACCGAAAGACCAGTGGGATGGAAATACTATGAAAGTATTTTTGATGCCTCAGGCGACGTTTGAACCCACAACCTCTGGTATTGATGTCCAGTGCTCTAACCTCTTGGCCATAATCCATCCCTTGCCTCGAACAAAAGTAATAGATCTGCATCTGTCTATCTGACGGTCAATAGACGGTCATGTAGGCACAACCACCGAGACAGATGGCAAGACACCAAATTGGTCCCATATCTACGAAATACAGACAGGATTGATTGATAGGGGTTTTATGGCCATTCAAAAGCAAGGTCATCTACAGACGGGAATGCACCTGCATTCATTCAATAAGAAATCAGTAACACTGATGGAGGATGTACATCTCAAAAAACTTAACGCAAATTCCCAAGTCATTTGACCTAGTCCGTGAGCATGTGGGTCGCATGGGTGGGGTATAGAACGAAAATATGGGTGATGACAAAAAAGCATATGAAGTTCAATCCGACTTACGGTAACAAAGATAGTAGGTACATGTAGCTGAAAACTAACGCAAATCTCGGACAGACAGATGAACAGGGTGGGGAGTATTATATACCCCAGCAACTCTTTCGAGGAACATGAAAAACATTCAGTACTGAAAGATAAATTCAGTGCTAGGCACTTACTACATCAAATCATTTGGCCCCAGGTGTGAGATTCACCATGAAGATATAAATCCTTAAATGTACATGCCCACTCAGTAGACACAAAATGTACTTTATGTCAGAGACATCATCGGAGACATTTTCTGGCAAAATCAACATTCACCATTATCCCACGTATTGATTGGCATTATTATACATTTTATATCAGAAATAATTTCCACATTGATATCAGGGGCGATAACCGTGTTTCCTTAAAATGTTAACGGACATTACTATTTATTCTCTGTATTTATTTTTGGATGTGCAATGATCATACTTTATAATCTGTCGAAAATATTATTTTTTTCAGGCGACATATTTAATAAGTATAAATAATTATTTTTTTTTTTTTAAAATATCATGCCTCATTTGCATATAAAAATAGCCTGATACCACCGCGTGTCACTATCAGTAAAATAAACATTACTAAATGATCATATCTGTACAGCGGGCACTCGTAATTTTTAGAACTGGTCGAATAGCGACACAATTATACACTTATTTAATTTCTATAAAGAACATTTTGTGCCTACGGAGTGGGCATGTACCTTTAAGGATGGAGTCATCATAAAGAACAAACAGGCAGGTAACATAACAGTAGGAAATGACTGGCAACATCAAATTGTGAAAAACTTTAAATTGACTGAAGAAATGTCCGCGCAGTCTGATCCGGATCTGCACTGATCGCCATTCAGTGACATGAAACACCTGCTTGGCTTTAACGAAGATATGAGTCCCTATAATACCCCAATTATGTGCTGGCAGATCAGGAGCTTTAAAATGAAATGTGCACAAATGTAATGGCTACATGTATATACACAATGCAAAAACTTCCTGATAATATTTTAGCAAAATACTTATTTTGAATAGCAAATCTTTGCTAAGATGTAAAATCATATTGCTATTTATGTAGCTGTACAAAGTGGGAATGTTTACACGAAACAGACAATAGTTTCCCATAGTGTAATATGGTTGAATAAGCACCACTTGGAACAGGTATTGCCGATGCATTGACTAGATTGCAGAGTGTAGGCCTTAATCAGACTCTATATGTGGCCGTGACTGCAGAAATGGGGCTAATGGCATTTGGGACCCACATAGCTCCTGTAGCCTATTTCACCAACATTGCAAAGTATACTTTTCTAGCAAAGTATACTTTGAGGGAGAAATTTTAAATTTTAGGATAAATTTATTAATTTTTATTATACTGAATTTATTACATTATCACAGCCAATTTGGCTGTGATAATGTAATAAATTCAGTATAATAAGTCTGCATACTTTTAATCATCAAATATATGCAGTTGTTAGTATTTCTATATGAATAATGTAATTTCAGGAAAAATAAATGATTACTCCCTCCAAGTGTACTTTGCTAGATAAGTATACTTTGCAATTTTGATGAAATTGGCTACTGATCAAGTAGCACACTCCTGTAGCCTGATAGCGATTTATAGTGCTTGTTAGAAGCATGACGGGTTTTTCATTGATGTAATGGTGAACATTGCAAATGGCGAACATTGTTGTGCCGATGCACAGGCTGATCTGGATCTGCAATGGTCGCAAAAATCATAAGCCTCATTTCTCCAGTCACAGCCACATATGCAGGCAAGTTTGGGCCTACATTACTTGCAAATGTCACAATGCAGCTTGTGCGACATGATACTAACAAACATACATGTATAAGTTTTGTTTGAAACAAAACAGCGTGATTGAAAAACACGATGATTGTGAATATGAAAATAACAGCAGATCTACTACAACATTGTAATGAGAGCGAATTAACAAAAAGCCACATTTAACGGCTAGCAATGCAAACTATGTGTTACGACAATTGTTTCGTCAGTAAAACTGGTAAAGAAAATGAACTTTAACGCCGCAACATATTCACAAGGTAACGAGATTCTATCACACATCAAGCTACTGCCAATATTCTTTATCACATAATTACCCATTGCATACCAAAATGTACACATTTCTATCTTTATCTCCATCATTTCTCAATGAACACGTCTCTCATTATCTTCCTTAATTCTCACTAAACAAATTTCTTTCGCCTTCTTTCTAACTCCTCATTTAAAGTATATATTGTGACCACCATTTGAACCGTCTTGATGAAATGGTTCAAATGAGTGGTCACAACATATACTTTAAATGAGGAGAAATGATGAAAACCATGGAATTGTTTTACATCAAACGGATCATCATCTGACTTGGAACATTTTCAATCAAAACATTCCTCTATCTCGGGGAGTTTTTCCTGCTCGTCCTGGGAATCAGTGTCAAGGTCGTCGCCATTGACAATGGTTGGCACGAAAATCTCCTCACTCTCGACGACGATGTCGGCGTCTACATCCGTCACTGCCGTCTTCTCATCCTGAAACATGAAGCATCAGCACGAGGGCTTGTACAACTTTCTAAGCATCTACTTGACCTTGTGCTAAAGAAAGTGAAAGCAACAGCTGAGGTCATATAGAGACGGGACCAAAGTTTAAAATCTCAACCGACAGACCAGTGGATGGAACTACTATGAAAAGTATTTTTCTTGCCTAGATCGAGGATTTAACTCACAACCTCCAGTATTAAATTGCAATGCCATATCCCATCCCTACCTTGTGATCAAAATCAAACAGTGTGATCGCCAAGTACCGGTAGTTACTTAAATGGTAGGTTGCAGCTGCATTTATGAAAATCGGTCGGTGGACTGTACAAATTCTGAGACAATATATGAAATTGACTGAGAAACAGACTTACGATCTATCCGATCAGTGTAGACCCAGATCAGACTGTGCATCCTCTACACTGTTCGCCATTTAACCATTGAAACACCAATAATTTCTCGCGTAATGACCAGGCTACAAATGCCATTTCTCCACTCACAAAGCCTGGTGTTACCAGACATACATTACAGCCCCATCCCACCCCGCCCCTATCCCAACCCACCTCGTCTAGGTCTGGGAACTCGGCGAGATCTGTGGATCCCTCCTCCACCATGTCGGCCCACGACTTGGACGGAGTTGTCCCCCCTGTGGCGACATCGGCCACCACTGTGAACGTGCTCACTGCCTGTGGCTCTGTTGTTGTTGTTGTTGTAGATGTGGACGACGCTACAGACGCCGCGTCGTATCTAATGGAGTTTAATGTTGTTCCACTGGAGATGAATAAAACAAAGTATGTGACATTCCATGCTGAAATGTAAATAGGATATTGCTCTTTATCCGATATACATGTATGTGATATACATGTATGTGATATATACATGTATGTGATATATACATGTATGTGATATATACATGTATGTGATACACATGTAGTGATATATATCATGTATGTGTTATATATACATGTATGTGATATATACATGTATGTGATATATACTGTATGTGATACACATGTATGTGATATATACATGTATGTGATACACATGTATGTGATATATACATGTATGTGATATATACATGTATGTGATATATACATGTATGTGATATATACATGTATGTGATATACATGTATGTGATATATACATGTATGTGATATATACATGTATGTGATATATACATGTATGTGATACACATGTATGTGATATACATGTATGTGATATACATGTATGTGATATATACATGTATGTGATATATACATGTATGTGATATATACATGTATGTGATATATACATGTACGTGATACACATGTATGTGATATACATGTATGTGATATACATGTATGTGATATATACATGTATGTGATATACATGTATGTGATATATACATGTATGTGATATATACATGTATGTGATATACATGTATGTGATATATACATGTATGTGATACACATGTATGTGATATATACATGTATGTGATATACATGTATGTGATATATACATGTATGTGATATATACATGTATGTGATATATACATGTATGTGATATATACATGTATGTGATACACATGTATGTGATATATACATGTATGTATATACATGTATGTGATATATACATGTATGATATATACATGTATGTGATATATACATGTATGTGATATATACAATGTATGTGATATACATGTAATGTGATATATACATGTATGTGATATATACATGTATGTGATATATACATGTAATGTGATACACATGTAGTGATATACATGTATGTGATATATACATGTATGTGATATATACATGTATGTGATATATACATGTATGTGATATATACATGTACGTGATACACATGTATGTGATATACATGTATGTGATATATACATGTATGTGATATATACATGTATGTGATATATACATGTATGTGATACACATGTATGATATATACATGTATGTGATATATACATGTATGTGATATATACATGTATGTGATATACATGTATGTGATATATACATGTATGTGATATACATGTATGTGAAGAAAACAAGAGTGGTCAGAAGACACTGAAGCATGCCTGGTTGTGGTTTAGTTTAACCCTTAGACTGCTACACACAACAATTGTCGTCTGTTGTTGCTTTTATATCTTGCCTTATTTCTCAATAAAACATGGTTTGACAGCACTTCAGAATCATTTCCAATGGAAATGATTCTGAAGTGATGTCAAAGCATGTTGTAAATTTATTGTAAAGTGCTGTCAAAGCATGTTTTTGATGATAAAAATGGAAAATAAACAGCAGACGACAAAAAAATAAGATAGCAGTCTAAGGGTTAAATGAATATCGAGAAGCTGCGTGAAAGAAAACATAAATTTCTCCCAATGTTAAGTCTGAACATGCTAGTCTGAGATTATGACCTTATTCTTGGGGATATTAGGGTATGAGGGTGGTGGTTTGTCACGGCATGATAGCTAACCATTAGAGCAAGGCATGTGTGAAATATCAAGAGTGAGTGAGTGAGTGAATAGGGTTTAACGTCCGCTTTTCTGACATAGAGGTACAAGCCTCAGGGAGTCTACACGCAGACGGGTCAACGGGGTCGAGTCCCGTATCCACCTGTCCAAGGGGGGTAAATCCCAACTTCAGAACTCAATATTTACAATCAAAATATATATTCAGTCCTGAAATTAGAAAACCTGATCTGGTGCCAGGCCCTCGCCACACCAGCATCATTTATCCCATCCCCTAAAAGTAATAGGATTAGCGCTAATCTTACTTTTATATATGGGGCATAGCCCGACTCAACTCTCACGTACAAGAAAGCCAAAAATGTACATGAGGGCCAAATCCGGTATAGTGGGTTCCGGAAAGTATGAACCCAATCGTTAAGCCAGTTTAGTCGCCTTTTACGACAAGCAATGGCTACTGCAGCACTATTCTCAGGATCAGTTGATCCCGCCCCGGTGCCTGCACGGGGCGAAATATCAAGAAGGGACCTGAAAGGAAACAAAAATTATAACATATTTCTCCCAATGTTAAGCTTGTGAAAGCACAAAGATTGTGACCTTGACCATGGGGTTAGCAGGCGTAAGAGGGACGTGGATGGCATAATAGAGAATCATTAGAGGAAGGGATGTGTGAAATATCAACAAGTTGCGTAAAAGGACACAGAAATAATAACAAACATCCCCGAATGTTTAGTTTTCAGAGTTTTGAAGACAGACAGATAGACAGACGGAAGGACAGACATCGACTACGACACTGGGGATATAGCATAAACACTATTTCCTTCAGAAGGACTGCTTAACTCTTTGCATGCTGGGAAACTTGTGGGCTATAAATAGTTCAAAACAAGCGGACAAGAATTCATCATATTTTCTTGTATTTCTCCCCGTTAATATCATGAATATGTCTTGGAATTTCATTAGAATTGAGTCCTGAGGACTCAATTCTAATGAAATTTCAAGACATATTTACAGAGAGAAATAAAACTAATTCGTTTGGCGGATATTTTCGCCGCTAGCATGCAGAGTTAACAAGGTGAAAGTGGTCATACAGACTGGTCCTCGGTATCAAGTCTCATCCTATAAGACAAGTGGGATGGAAATACTAGGAAAGTCTTTGTTCATGCATAGTATGGGTATATTTTCGATAATGAAGTCCAATGCTCGAGCCGTGGATTATGAAGCAATCTCTTACATATGTGAGGAATATCTCATGGTTTATACTATATGTGATAAAGTATGGTATGAAGGAGTTAGCCCTCTTATTTCATTGATCCTTTCAATTGAAATCAATACCTGTAGCTGATTTCACCAAAATTGCTAAGCATACTTATCTAGCTATAAAGTATACTTTGAGGGAGTAATCATTTATTTTCCCCCGAAATGAATTATTTCATATAGAACTAACGACTGCAAATATTTGATGATTAAAAGTATGCAGAATTAATTTATACTGAATTAATTACATTATCACAGCGAAAATGTATCCTTAAATTGAACATTTCTCCCTCAAAGTGTACTTAGCAAGATAAGAGTGAGTGAGTGAGTGAATAGGGTTTAACGTCCGCTTTTCTGACATAGAGGTACAAGCCTCAGGGAGTCTACACGCAGACGGGTCAACGGGGTCGTGTCCCGTATCCACCTGTCCGAGGGGGGTAAATCCCAAACTTCAGAACTCAATATTTACAATCAAAATATATATTCAGTCCTGAAATTAGAACAACCTGATCTGGTGCCAGGCCCTCGCCACACCAGCATCATTTATCCCATCCCTCCCCTAAAAGTAATAGGATTAGCGCTAATCTTACTTTTATATATGGGGCATAGCCCGACTCAACTCTCACATACAAGAAATCCAAAAATGTACAGGAGGGCCAAATCCGGTATAGTGGGTTCCGGAAAGTATGAACCCAATCGCTAAGCCAGTTTAGTCGCCTTTTACGACAAGCAATGGCTACTGCAGCACTATTCTCAGGATCAGTTGATCCCGCCCTGGTGCCTGCACGGGGCAGCAAGATAAGAATACTTCTGCAATTTTGGTGAAATAGGTTACTGGATATATCAAAAAGTTGTAAATTAAACATTTGAGCATTTTGTAGATAGTGATCTCTGTGTCATGGATCTAGCCCCCTTATTTATTCCATTGACCCTTTCAATTGAAATCAATACCTGGAAATATGAGAAAAAAAATGTTGCCAATTAACAATCTGGGGCCTAAACTTCGTACGACTAAGATTTTTGTATTTAAAGTGCAAATTTAGGATCGTCGCAAAATTTCAATTAATGGATTTACATTCATTGAGCATAGGCTGCAAACGCAGCCTATGCTCAATAAATGTAAATCCAATACTTGTTTACAAGAAAACATTGCTAACGTGAAATTTACAGACTATCATAATTTTGCACTTACAAACATTTTAGTCATACGAAGTTTAGTGAAACGGCCCCCTGAGAATTTGTACACACTAATCGCTCATTTACTGATTGTACATGTCTGGTTCTGGATCGTCATTGTGCACGATATCCCCGCTGTCAATGATAGACTGGTACGCCAGCTTGTCTCCGTTGGCTTCATACAGCGACACACGCAGGGGTAAATGTGCCTGAAAAAAAGTGAATGGGTTTAATGTCCCAGCAACAGCTAAGGTCATATAGAGATGGGACCCCAGTTTAAAGTCTCATCCGACAGACCAGTGAGATGGAAATATAATGTTACTATGTAAGTATAGGTAATGATCACGCCTCGGGCAGGAATTGAACTTGAAACCTCCGGTATCAGTGTCTCAACATCTAAGCCATATCCATCCCTGTATGTGCCTGAACATGGGAACCAATGCGAGTACACGACAAATACTTGCTTACTGTTGTTGTAATTATGACTGGTCTAATTGCTGATCAACTGGCACACGGTGCATGATCACGTGGTTATAACAACAACAACAGTGGCTGAAAGTGTTGAAATCTTGAAAGTATTATTGGATATTTTCCTTAATATGAAACGGATTTTGATGAAATATGGTGCAGCAAACGCATCTTCATGAGCTGCATTTGGTGGTCCAGGGAGTTTGGCACAGACTTATGTCGTTTTTGCGAAGAATCGATTTCCGTGTCTCTGATTCTTCGCAAAAACGACAGAAGTTTGGGCGAAAATACAGAGACCACCAAATGCAGCTTAACAAGACGCGTTTGATGCGCCATATTTCATCAAAATCCGTTACGTAATGAGGACAATATAAAAGAATACGTACTTTGAATCAGATGGATTCTGGAAGATTCAGTACTTGTTGTTGTTGATGTTAGTACCACGTGATCATACACCTTGTGGCAGACTTGATAGTTATTTTAATTTCAGATACTGATGTAAGAAATGGATAGGACTCAAAACGAATACCCGCCATGAGAAAAAGGGCTTATTGATCCGTCCGGTCACTATTGTGTTGGAGAATCTTTTCTTACATCAGTATCTAAAATCGCTGTGACTGGAGAAATGGGACCTATGTCTTTTGTGACCAGTGTAGTTCCTGATCAAATAGCTCCTGTGACCTGATAACGATCTATAATGCTTTGTACGATAAAAATGTTTGTACGAAGATTTTTTATTTATTTGCTTTTCACACTAACGTGGATAACTAATACTACCATATTCCGCCTACATGTACAATCATTACATGTACAATCATTACATGTACAATCATTACATACAATCATTACATGTACACATCATTACATGTACACATCATTACATGTACAATCATTACATGTACACATCATTACATGTACAATCATTACATACAATCATTACATGTACAATCATTACATACAATCATTACATGTACAATCATTACATACAATCATTACATGTACACATCATTACATGTACACATCATTACATGTACAATCATTACATGTACACATCATTACATGTACAATCATTACATACAATCATTACATGTACAATCATTACATGTACACATCATTACATGTACAATCATTACATGTACACATCATTACATGTACAATCATTACATGTACAATCATTACATGTACACATCATTACATGTACAATCATTACATGTACAATCATTACATGTACACATCATTACATGTACAATCATTACATGTACAATCATTACATGTACACATCATTACATGTACAATCATTACATGTACACATCATTACATGTACAATCATTACATGTACAATCATTACATGTACACTCATTACATGTACAATCATTACATGTACAATCATTACATGTACAATCATTACATGTACAATCATTACATGTACAATCAATACATACAATCATTACATGTACAATCATTACATGTACAATCATTACATGTACACATCATTACATGTACAATCATTACATACAATCATTACATGTACACATCATTACATGTACAATCATTACATACAATCATTACATACAATCATTACATACAATCATTACATGTACAATCATTACATGTACACATCATTACATGTACACTCATTACATGTACAATCATTACATGTACAATCATTACATACAATCATTACATGTACACATCATTACATGTACACATCATTACATGTACAATCATTACATGTACACATCATTACATGTACAATCATTACATACAATCATTACATGTACAATCATTACATACAATCATTACATGTACAATCATTACATACAATCATTACATGTACACATCATTACATGTACACATCATTACTGTACAATCATTACATGTACAATCATTACATGTACAATCATTACATACAATCATTACATGTACAATCATTACATGTACACATCATTACATGTACAATCATTACATGTACACATCATTACATGTACAATCATTACATGTACAATCATTACATGTACAATCATTACATGTACACATCATTACATGTACAATCATTACATGTACAATCATTACATGTACAATCATTACATGTACACACATTACATGTACAATCATTACATGTACACTCATTACATGTACAATCATTACATGTACACTCATTACATGTACACTCATTACATGTACAATCATTACATGTACAATCATTACATGTACAATCATTACATGTACAATCATTACATGTACATCATTTACATGTACAATCATTACATGTACACATCATTACATGTACACATCATTACATGTACACATCATTACATGTACACATCATTACATGTACACATCATTACATGTACAATCACTACATTTACATGTTACAATTCATTACATGTACAATCATTACATACAATCATTACATGTACAATCATTACATGTACAATCATTGTACAATCATTACATGTACAATCATTACATGTACAATCATTACATGTACACTCATTACATGTACATCATCATTACATGTACACATCATTACATGTACAATCACTACATTTACATGTACAATCATTACATGTACAATCATTACATACAATCATTACATGTACAATCTATTACATGTACAATCATTGTACAATCATTACATGTACAATCATTACATGTACAATCATTACATGTACACTCATTACATGTACAATCATTACATGTACACTCATTACATGTACAATCATTACATGTACAATCATTACATGTACAATCATTACATGTACACATCATTACATGTACATCATTACATGTACAATCATTACATGTAACACATCATTACATGTACATCATTACATGTACAACATTACATGTACAATCATTACATGTACACATCATTACATGTACAATCATTACATGTACAACATTACATGTACAATCATTACATGTACAACATTACATGTACAATCATTACATGTACACATCATTACATGTACACATCATTACATGTACACATCATTACATGTACAATCACTACATTTACATGTACAATCATTACATGTACAATCATTACATGTACAATCATTACATGTACAACATTACATGTACACATCATTACATGTACAATCATTACATGTACAATCATTACATGTACACATCATTACATGTACACATCATTACATGTACAATCATTACATGTACAATCATTACATGTACACATCATTACATGTACACATCATTACATGTACAATCATTACATGTACAACATTACATGTACAATCATTACATGTACAATCATTACATGTACAATCATTACATGTACAACATTACATGTACACATCATTACATGTACAATCATTACATGTACAATCATTACATGTACACATCATTACATGTACACATCATTACATGTACAATCATTACATGTACAATCATTACATGTACACATCATTACATGTACACATCATTACATGTACAATCATTACATGTACAACATTACATGTACACATCATTACATGTACAATCATTACATGTACAATCATTACATGTACAATCATTACATGTACAATCATTACATGTACAATCATTACATACAATCATTACATGTACAATCATTACATGTACAATCATTACATGTACAATCATTACATACAATCATTACATACAATCATTACATACAATCATTACATACAATCATTACATACAATCATTACATGTACAATCATTACATGTACAATCATTACATACAATCATTACATGTACAATCATTACATGTACAATCATTACATACACTCATTACATGTACACTCATTACATGTACAATCATTACATGTACACTCATTACATGTACAATCATTACATGTACAATCATTACATGTACACATCATTACATGTACACATCATTACATGTACAATCACTACATTTACATGTACAATCATTACATGTACAATCATTACATACAATCATTACATGTACAATCATTACATGTACAATCATTGTACAATCATTACATGTACAATCATTACATGTACAATCATTACATGTACACTCATTACATGTACAATCATTACATACAATCATTACATGTACAATCATTACATGTACAATCATTACATGTACAATCATTGTACAATCATTACATGTACAATCATTACATGTACAATCATTACATGTACACATCATTACATGTACAATCATTACATGTACAATCATTACATGTACAATCATTACATGTACAATCATTACATGTACAATCATTACATGTACAATCATTACATGTACAATCATTACATACAATCATTACATACAATAATTACATGTACAATCATTACATGTAGTCATTACATGTACAATCATTACATACAATCATTACATGTACAATCATTACATGTACAATCATTACATACAATCATTACATGTACAATCATTACATGTACAATCATTACATGTACACATCATTACATGTACAATCATTACATACAATCATTACATGTACACATCATTACATGTACAATCATTACATACAATCATTACATACAATCATTACATACAATCATTACATGTACAATCATTACATGTACACATCATTACATGTACACTCATTACATGTACAATCATTACATGTACACTCATTACATGTACAATCATTACATGTACAATCATTACATACAATCATTACATGTACACATCATTACATGTACACATCATTACATGTACAATCATTACATGTACACATCATTACATGTACAATCATTACATACAATCATTACATGTACAATCATTACATGTACACATCATTACATGTACAATCATTACATACAATCATTACATGTACAATCATTACATGTACAATCATTACATGTACAATCATTACATGTACACATCATTACATGTACAATCATTACATACAATCATTACATGTACAATCATTACATACAATCATTACATGTACAATCATTACATACAATCATTACATGTACACATCATTACATGTACACATCATTACATGTACAATCATTACATGTACACATCATTACATGTACAATCATTACATGTACACATCATTACATGTACAATCATTACATGTACAATCATTACATGTACACATCATTACATGTACAATCATTACATGTAACACTCATTACATGTACAATCATTACATGTACAATCATTACATGTACAATCATTACATGTACAATCATTACATGTACAATCATTACATGTACACTCATTACATGTACAATCATTACATGTACAATCATTACATGTACAATCATTACATGTACAATCATTACATGTACACTCATTACATGTACAATCATTACATGTACAATCATTACATGTACACATCATTACATGTACACATCATTACATGTACACATCATTACATGTACAATCACTACATTTACATGTACAATCATTACATGTACAATCATTACATACAATCATTACATGTACAATCATTACATGTACAATCATTGTACAATCATTACATGTACAATCATTACATGTACAATCATTACATGTACACTCATTACATGTACAATCATTACATGTACACTCATTACATGTACAATCATTACATGTACAATCATTACATGTACAATCATTACATGTACACATCATTACATGTACAATCATTACATGTACAATCATTACATGTACAATCATTACATGTACAACATTACATGTACAATCATTACATGTACACATCATTACATGTACACATCATTACATGTACACATCATTACATGTACACATCATTACATGTACAATCACTACATTTACATGTACAATCATTACATGTACAATCATTACATGTACAATCATTACATGTACAATCATTACATGTACACATCATTACATGTACAATCATTACATGTACAATCATTACATGTACACATCATTACATGTACACATCATTACATGTACAATCATTACATGTACAATCATTACATGTACACATCATTACATGTACACATCATTACATGTACAATCATTACATGTACAACATTACATGTACACATCATTACATGTACAATCATTACATGTACAATCATTACATGTACAATCATTACATGTACAATCATTACATGTACAATCATTACATACAATCATTACATGTACAATCATTACATGTACAATCATTACATGTACAATCATTACATACAATCATTACATACAATCATTACATACAATCATTACATACAATCATTACATACAATCATTACATACAATCATTACATGTACAATCATTACATACAATCATTACATGTACAATCATTACATGTACAATCATTACATGTACAATCATTACATGTACAATCATTACATACAATCATTACATACAATAATTACATGTACAATCATTACATGTAGTCATTACATGTACAATCATTACATACAATCATTACATGTACAATCATTACATGTACAATCATTACATACAATCATTACATGTACAATCATTACATGTACAATCATTACATACACTCATTACATGTACACTCATTACATGTACAATCATTACATGTACACTCATTACATGTACAATCATTACATGTACAATCATTACATGTACACATCATTACATGTACAATCATTACATGTACAATCATTACATGTACAATCATTACATGTACACATCATTACATGTACACATCATTACATGTACAATCACTACATTTACATGTACAATCATTACATGTACAATCATTACATACAATCATTACATGTACAATCATTACATGTACAATCATTGTACAATCATTACATGTACAATCATTACATGTACAATCATTACATGTACAATCATTACATGTACACTCATTACATGTACAATCATTACATACAATCATTACATGTACAATCATTACATGTACAATCATTACATGTACAATCATTGTACAATCATTACATGTACAATCATTACATGTACAATCATTACATGTACACATCATTACATGTACAATCATTACATGTACAATCATTACATGTACAATCATTACATGTACAATCATTACATGTACAATCATTACATGTACAATCATTACATGTACAATCATTACATGTACAATCATTACATACAATCATTACATACAATAATTACATGTACAATCATTACATGTAGTCATTACATGTACAATCATTACATACAATCATTACATGTACAATCATTACATGTACAATCATTACATACAATCATTACATGTACAATCATTACATGTACAATCATTACATACACTCATTACATGTACACATCATTACATGTACAATCATTACATGTGCAATCATTACATGTACAATCATTACATGTACACATCATTACATGTACACATCATTACATACACTCATTACATGTACAATCATTACATACACTCATTACATGTACAATCATTACATGTACACATCATTACATACACTCATTGCATGTACAATCATTACATACACTCATTACATGTACAATCATTACATACAATCATTACATGCACACATCATTACATGAACAATCATTACATACACTCATTACATGTACAATCATTACATGTACAATCATTACATACACTCATTACATGTACACATCATTACATGTACAATCATTACATACACTCATTACATGTACAATCATTACATACACTCATTACATGTACAATCATTACATGTACAATCATTACATGAACAATCATTACATGAACACATCATTAGATGTGTACGAAGTTTAGTGAAACTGGCCCTAGATCCTGATCAGACTGCAGTAACCGATTTCACCAAATTTGCAAAGTATACTTTACTGAATTTATTACATTATCACAGCCATAATGGCTGTGATACTGTAATAAATTCAGTATAATAACAAGAAACGAGGCAAAGCCACGAAGGCCAGGTTTTTTCCAAGCAGACACTTGGATAACATAAGTATACCCACTTTTTGTAGACTAGATGGCCGTGGCCTGCATGTCGCGCCTTGGGGCGAGGCATGGACATTACAAAAATAGATATAGTAGATGGAAAAACTTTAACGAAAAAACTTTAACCGGACACACGGACGTACGGACGGAAGGACGGACGTATGCCAAAATGCCGTCGATATCGCGCTTTCCGCAAGCGGGTGCGACAATGATGATAAACACCCATGTGAAGTATCAAGGTAATGGGTGAAGCAGTTGCAGAGATATAGTACACGAAAAAACTTTAACAAAAAAAATCAAAGTAATTTGACCTTGACATTGGGCACAGGGGCCGCACGGTTGGGGGTTAGAATGAAAATATGGATGATGATAAACACCCATGGGCGAAGCAGTTGCAGAGATATAGTATAACGAAAAAGTTTTAACCAAAAAACTTTAACCAGACGTACGTTAAAAAGTTAACGTTGAAAATGGCTAAGTCAATTACGTAGAAATAATAGGTGAAGGTAAAAAAATGATCACATGTTGGATAGTTGTATGTGGTAGGCACCCCTTGGTTATGAAGCTGTGAAAGTTTGGTGGTCCTAGGTGGTACAGTACCAAAGAAATGGACTTAAACACGAAAACTTAACATTGTAAACGCGAAAACTTAACATTGAAAATGGCTAAGTCGACTGCGCGGAAAAAATGGGTCAAGTTAAAAACAAGAAACGAGGCAAAGCCACGAATGCCAGGTTTTTTCCAAGCATGGACACTTGGATAACATAATTATACCCACTTTTTGTAGACTAGATGGCCGTGGCCTGCATGTCGCGCCTTGGGGCGAGGCATGGACACTAACAAAATAGATATAGTAGATGGAAAAACTTTAACGAAAAAACTTTAACCGGACACTCGGACGGACGGACGGACGTTCTTACAGTACTATACTTATGTGGCTTATCACATGTTAAATATTAGCCACATAAAACGATTTTTAGCCACATAAAGCGATTTTTTAGGTGGCTAATTGTAACCAACCCTATCCTTTACTAAGTCCATAACCCTGTGGAGCTAGCCACATAAGTACCCTAATGTGTGCCCGGACGGACGGACGGACGGACGGACGTATGCTAAAATGCCGACAATATCGCGCTTTCCGCAAGTGGGTGCGACAATGATGATAAACACCCATGTGAAGTATCAAGGTAATGGGTGAAGCAGTTGCAGAGATATAGTACACAAAAAAACTTTAACAAATAAATTCAAAGTAATTTGACCTTGACATTGATCACAGGGGCCGCACGGTTGGGGGTTAGAATGAAAATATGGACGATGATAAACACCCATGTGAAGTTTCAAGGTAATAGGCGAAGCAGTTGCAGAGATATAGCACAACGAAAAAAATTTAAGCAAAACATTTAACCAGACGTACGTTAAAAAGTTAACGTTGAAAATGGCGAAGTCAATTACGTAGAAATAATAGGTGAAGGTAAAAAAATGGTCACATGTTGGATAGTTGTATGTGGTAGGCACCACTTGGTTATGAAGCTGTGAAAGTTTGGTGGTCCTAGGTGGTACAGTACCAAAGAAATGGACTTAAACACGAAAACTTAACATTGTAAACGCGAAAACTTAACATTGAAAATGGCTAAGTCGACTGCGCGGAAAAAATGGGTAACAAGTTAAAAAAAAAAGTAACATGTTGGATAGTGATATGTGGTGGGCACCCCTTGATTATGAAGCTGTGAAAGTTTGGTGGTCCTAGGTGGTACAGTACCAAAGAAATGGACTTAAACACGAAAACTTAACATTGAAAACGCGAAAACTTAACATTGAAAATGGCTAAGTTGACTGCGCGGAAAAAATGGGTGAAGTTAAAATAAAAGTACATGTTGGATAGTGTTATGTGGTGGGCACCCTTGATTATGAAGCTGTGAAAGTTTGGTGGTCCTAGGTGGTACAGTACCAAAGAAATGGACTTAAACACGAAAACTTAACATTGTAACGCGAAAACTTAACATTGAAAATGGCTAAGTCGACTGCGCGGAAAAAATAAAATGGGTCAAGTTAAAAAAAAAGTCACAAGTTTGGATAGTGATATGTGGTGGGCACCCCTTGATTATGAAGCTGTGAAAGTTTGGTGGTCCTAGGTGGTACTGTAACAAAGAAATGGTCTCAAACACGAAAACTTAACATTGATTGTGGACGCCGCCCGCCCGCCGCCTGCCCGCCCACCGGCCGCCCACCGCCCACCGCCCGCCCGCCCGCCCGCCCGCCCGCCCGCCCGCCCGCTTTTGCCAATCCAATAGCCTGGATTTTTTTTAAAAAAACCTGGCTAAAAATGAATACATTTATCTTAAAATTGAAAATTTCTCCCTCAAAGTATACTTTGCTAGGAAAGTATACTTTGCAATGTTGGTGAAATAGGCTACAGATGAATGTTGCAAAACTCACAAGCCTATTTCTCCAGTCACAAACACATAATTATAAGCAATTCACTTACGTCTATTTTGGCGAGTATTGGTTTATTGGCGAGGGCTTTCATGACAGCGAGCAGGGCCTTCTTGGTCCAGAGGACGAGGCCGGGCGGGGACGAGGGAGCAGGTGAGAGGCGGGCGAGGCAACATCGTACACTCTGGCTCGGTAGGTTCTGGTACTTGGGAGGCAGGGCACGCATCCTGCAATATCACAGTGTAATGCAAGTGTTGATACAGAAATCCAGTAGAACCTCTCTAAACCGGACTGTATTTGCCCAATACATACTGACTGATAAAATTGTTCTATCAGGCACTGACCTGATGCAAATATCGGAGTTACAAGGAATTGAAAACTGACGTTTCATTGGCCGAACAAAACGACGTCACATGACGTTATAGAATGACATTAGTGTAATGACGCAACGTAAATAAGTCTGTTTTCTTTTATTAAACTAAACGTATTTTATATTTGATCATTAGATAGCTAGCTGATAATATGACATTGGCCTACTGTCTGTTCCACGTTTTGCTGCCGACAAACTTTTGGCTATTAAATACATTAAATCTAAACAATATTTAAAAGTAAGTACTTTTTTATCAATAACAAAAAAGTCACCCTCCCCAAAAAAAATTATTTGATGAAATTCCATCAAATATTGACTTTATTGCGAAAAAACGATTTTCCTATGGGAATTTAACATGGGGCTAAAAATAGATTTTCAAATATTTTTTTTATTTGTGGACCGATTTTCACGGCAAGGCTAGGAAACACATAGGAATTCCGAGGCTCGCCGATGAATTCCGAGGCTCGCCGATGAATTCCTAGCGTTTCCGAGCCGAGCCTGATGAATTGATATCAAAATACACTAGACTAGTATTCTCGTAGCTACAATCTTTCGCCTCCGATATGTTATCTACGGCTACAATTTGACTGAATAAAAAAATGTGAGCAACCGAAGTGCATACCCAAACCTGTTGATGTTATGTCAAAATTTAGTAAACTGTATATTTTATACCTTTAAACAAATAATCTATGATGTAGAACTAGTAAATTGCAAAAATAATAGAACAGGGAAATCATTTTCCCATGGAAGCCATCTTTTCTCTAGTTGTTGTTCAACATTCAACACAATGAAATGAAGCTTTAAAATTCACAAGATATACATGTAAATGTCTGATAAACACACTGACACGGTAAAATAACCAATTTCTGCATGTTTATGTTCTTAATTAATGATTTATTGATACAGCTTTGACAGTTTTATATCGCTAACGTATCAAACACGCCGGATGACCAATTGCAAAAATCACTTTTCCATGCGTTACATTAAAAGAGATTGGGTTAAATTGCTACCCTCCCGAGAGATATGGAGCCGGGTAGCAATTTTGTTTCTAGTATTCTATATCACAGTGAAAAGTATGCGTCAGATACAGAACGCCAGTAGAATCTTTTTAAACCGGCCACCCAGAAACCTCAGTGTGTATAATTATGATTGGTTACGCGGACATTTATCTGTAATCAGAATCTGTTCATGATTGAAACTTTAGCACCCATACGTCTTGGAGTGCTCGTCCGTTTGAATTACTGTGGAATCTCTCTAAAACAGAATTAACACTACTTGTACTACAGCATCTTACTAACCGTACAGGTATTATTACATTCAACTCTCACATACCCGTGTACCGGAGGGTCAAACCAGTAGCCGATTTCATCAAAATTACAAAGTATACTTATCTTGCAAAGGATACTTTGAGGGAGTAATCATTATTTTTCCCGAAATGCATTATTTCATATAGAACTAACGACTGCATGTATTTGATGATTAACAATATACAAAATTATTATACTGAATTTATTACATTATCACAGCCAAAATGGCTGTGATAATGTAATAAATTCAGTATAATAAAAATTAATAAATTTATCCTTAAATTCAAAATTTCTCCCTCAAAGTATACTTTGCTAGATAAGTATACTTTGCAATGTTGGTGAAATCGGCTACTGGGATATCAGGATTCCAGTACGGATGAATCCCATTGATAAATTACCCATTGCATGCCCCCAACCTGCTCCCGGCTGCACTGCACTAGTACACCATATGTTATAAGCACGACAGCGGCTTAACTTACGAACAAAGCAGTCACTGACAAGACTGTCATACAGAAGAAACTCCGAATACCGGACCCTCTAAATACCGGAATCCTCCCGAAACCGGACAATTTTCATAGTCCCGATTTAATTCCTTCTTTATTCAATGTACTAAAAACCTCTGAATACCGGATGCTCTGAATTCCGGAAACTGGACGATTTTCCAAAAAAAAGAAGAAGACTTTTCAGCATAATTTTACCTCTGAATACCGGACGGACCAGAATTGCTAAAATCACCAAGTGCCCACGGCAGGGGATAAATTTCACACAATGGTCGTGTTGGATTTCCTGTCAGACAGGTGTGATAAGAGAGACGTTACGCATTTGACACGGTTCACAAGTCAAGTAACATGGTCGGGGCTGTTAATTTTTAAAAGGATGTTACGCCGTTTGTTGTCATTTAATGACCAACAATGTTTTGTACTGGTTTTGTACTGGTTGCGTAGTGCGATTGCAATTTTGTGTCTTACAACCTACAAATATTTCCGAGCATGTGATCGACGCATGATATTGGAAAACCGACCAATGAAAACAATTGTTTCTCCTGACTTTCGTTAAAACAAAGATGGATACTCGATATTTACATTTACAAATCGGGCCGTGTTTGGTCTTGAATTAAATAGCGAAAAACATGCCGCTATTTTCCATTGAAGACTTAAATCGATTGATGCGGCTGTAATTGACGACGGCAGGTATATGTAAGGTAATTATGAGGTAAAATAATCATTGAAAATTGCCGATTAGTCTTCGCTAATTGGAGTACACGTTTAGTGACAAACCAATTTACACACCGTATTATCGGCACATAGGCTATGCAGACTGATCAGGTGACCAGCGTAGGCCCAGTTCAGTCAGCGTATATCAAGTCTTGACTAAGAATAGTGAAAAACCTCTAAAAACCGGAAACCTCTCTAAACCGGACTTTTTGTCCGGTCCGGTGTTTCTACTGTATATATATATATACAACAACACGTGTATGTTGATACTCACCAAAATCTGAGTAAATTAACCCTTACAATGCTGAATTAATTTGTGTCGTCTTCTGAATATTTTTTATTTTTCCATTTTTCTCATCAAAAACTTGGTTTGGCAGCACTTTAGAATCATTTCCAATGGAAATGATTCTAAAATGCTGCCAAACCATGTTTTTACTGAGAGAAAAGACAAAATATGAATTATCAGCAGACGACTATTTCCGGTTCCCGCATTCTAAGGGTTAAGTATTATTCTGCACCATCAAGTCTCGAGATCTCCACCATAGACTGGAGCGTTTGATTCAGTATATTGTTGTAGATATATATATATTGTAGATCGACATGTATATTCAAATCACACATTCACAATCAATAAGCACGATCTAAAGATCTGTACGAGTGCATGCTTAAAATGTTTTATAAATAATTTGAGTATTTGATTTTTTTGTTTATATTCAGAAATCTTTATAATAGTGGTTCCAGGAAAAATGTGAAAAATGTGAAAAATGTGAAAATGACATGATGTGACATACTTGTTGACAGTGATCATCTCCGAGTTGCCGTAGTCGACGAAGAGCACAAGTAGTTGCTCGGTCTCGCGGAACATGTCCACAATGATGGCGCGGTACCAGCAGTTGTCCAGTCCAAACTGGGCACAGCACGCCAGGCCTGGGCAAATTAAATGAATGGGGTTTAACGTCCCAGCAACAGCTAAGGTCATATAGGGATGGGACCACAGTTTAACCCTTTCAACACCAAAGGCCTGTATAGTGGAATTGGCAAAACGTGTAGATCCAGATGAGCCGGCCCTCAAAGTTAGTGAAACATGGCCCATAATTACAGTGGAGCCTCTCTAAATCAGACACCCTGTGACCTCCCAAACTGGGCACATCATGCCAGGCCTGAGGAACATACATGACTGTGACTGAGAAATGGAGCTTACAGATTTTGTGACCAGCGTAGTTCCAAAATTTAATGTAACAGGTCCCATAACTACAGCGGAGCCTCTCTAAACTGGACACCATGGGGACCTCCCAGGGTGTCCAGTTTAGAGAGATTCCACTGTAATTCAGGTAGTTTCTTGTACAAACTAGATTGGTCAGTAAGCGAGGCTTACGGAATACCTCCCGCGTAGCCCAGGTACCCCTAAAATATGTAAACATTTCCAAGTGTGTGGGCTTGTGACCTTTGACTCTGGGCTTAGCGGGAGCGGCATGCATGTGAATTTGTCACAGGGTGCTAGAGGTCCATTGGAGGAATGCGTGTGTGAAATGTGAAGCAGATCCGAGCAAGGAAATAGAAGTTATAACCGATATCTCTAATGTTAAGTTTTGTAAAGAGACTAAGTATGTGACCTTGACCTCGAGATCAGCGGGAATTTGTCACAGCATGATAGTAGAGCCTTAGAGGAATGCATGCATGAAATATTAAGAATTTTCAATGAAAGAAATAGAAGAATATATTTCTCTGATGTTAAGTTTTGTAAAGAGACTAAGTATGTGACCTTGACCTTGGGATCAGCGGGGGTTGGACGGTCGTAGATTTGTCACAGCATGATAGTACAACCTTAGAGGAATGCACAAGTGAAATAATATAAGAATTTTCAATGAAGGAAATAGATCTGATGTTAAGTTTTGTAAAGAGACTAAGTATTTGACCTTGACATTGGGATCAGCGGGGATTGACGGTCGTGGATTTGGCACAGCATGGTAGTAGAGCCATATAGGAATGCATGTGTGAAATATTAAGCATCTTAGATGAAGGAAATAGAAGTTATAACAATATTTATCTGATGTTAAGTTTACGCACGCACACACGCATGCCGGACGGACGGACGGGACGGACGGGACGGACGGAGGACGGACGGACGGACGGACGGACGGACGGACGGACGGACGGACGACGGACGGACGGACGGACGGACGGACGGACGGACGGACGGACGGACGGACAACCTGACTCCAGTATACCCCGCCACAACTCGTTGCTCGGACGGACAGAAGGACGGACATCTGTCTGTCTGTCCGGGCACACACACACCACAGGGTTATGGACTTGTTAAAGGATAGGGTTGGTTACAATTAGCCACCTAAAAAATCGTTTTATGTGGCTAAAAATTGTTTTATGTGGCTAATATTTAACATGTGATAAGCCACATAAGTACCCTAATGTAAGAACGTCCGTCCGTCCGTCCGGACGGACGGACAACCTGACTCCAGTATACCCCCCACAACTCGTTGCGGGGAGTATAAAAACTGAATTTTACAGTGTAACATTCTAAACCAGGGGACCTCCCAGGGTGGTCGGTTTAGTGA